>APFE031400365.1:2795-27762 GCA_000404065.3 Pinus taeda
ATTGTGACTCCTTAGACTCCTATATATAGAAAGGAGGTTTTGTCATTTGAATCATCCAAGAATTATTCATTTATGTAATGTAAAGGAGGTTGCCCCCTCGAAGAGGCTGAATTCTAAGGCGTTGATCTATCTTTTCTATCTTTTCTTGAGTTCATTTCATAACACATTTGCACAAGTCAATCCAGTTAGTTGACAAGTCAGTCCAACCAGTGGACAAGTAAACCCAGCCATTGGATAAATCGGTCTAGTCTAGACCCTGAATTCTCTATAAATAAGTGTGACAAGGAGCATTTCAAGTTATTCATTCAAGCAAATTCATGTATGTTCAAAAAAGCGAAGAACAGAAGGGATTATAAGGTTCATACCTCATGAACCAGAAGTGAAGAGGAGTTGATTTAGAGAGGCTTTGTGGGGAAATATTTTTGGCATACTTTTTGAAGGTTTCAATCTTATTTTGGGGCCTGTTCAAGTTGAGTTTTGTTGATAAGGAGGATGAGTTCAAGGATCATTTGTGAGGGAATTTTTATTGATAAGGAGGATGAGTTCAAGGAGCATTTGTGAGGGAAGTTTTGTTGCTAAGAAGGTCATGTTTGGGAAACTGAGTGCTTATGTGAAGGATAGAGGAGAAAATGCCACGAGGGCATACTTTCTTTGACTAATATTGACTCTTATACAAGCTTTGGTGCTGATAAATAAGGGAGTTGGTGCTTCCTTTCAATTGGTGTTGATAAACAAGGGCGTTGGTGTTGATAAATCAATGATTTGGTGTTGATAAACCAGGGATTTAGTGCTTCCTTTTAGTTGGTGTTGATAAACCAAGGTTTTGGAGATTACTTTCAGTTGGTGCTGATAAATTTGATTGTACTCTTTATATATATTAAGAACAAAAATTGTGGTTTTCTCCCGGTTTGGGCTTCCACACAAAAATCTTTGTGCTTTGTATATTGATGTGCTTTGCTTTATATCTGTGGATGCATTTACAAGTTTTTGAAGTTAAAAATTGTTAATACTGATTCACACCCCCCCGCCCTCAATATTGTTGAATATTCCAACAATTGGTATTAGAGTGGGTTCCTTCAAAAATAATTTAACCACTGGAAGGTAGATCTTAGTGAGACTGGTGGACAAGCAAGCATAATACATCAAACATGGTCTACCATTATTTGATGGAAAAAATTATTCCTTTTGGAGCATAAGGATGAGATTGTTTTTACAAGAACAAGGAGTTTATGTTTGGCATGTTGTTCTAAATGAATACAAGGTATCCACCTCTCCTCCAACAAATCTGGTTGGAAGAAGAATCTATGAAAATAATTCAAAGGCTATGTATGCCATTCTAGGGGGTTAACAAGATCAAAATGTTTCAATGTTATGCATTGTGAATCAGTAAAAGAAATATGGGACGAGCTCAAGAATGTGTATGAAGGAGATGAAAAGGTCAAAGGGCTCAAGCTTCAAACTTATAGAGGATAGTTTGAACACCTAAAGATGAAGGAAAATGAAGTCATTGCAACTTACTTTCTCCGCATTGATGAGATCATGAATACTAGGAGAGGACTTGGAGAGAAGATCGTAGATACATTCATTGTTCAAAAGAAACTAAGATCTCTCCCAATGAGATTTGATTCTAAAATATTAGCTTTAAAAGAAACACAAGATCTAGTAGCGTTGAATATGAATGAGCTACGTGGAATTCTTATATCATATGAAATGAGGACAAAACAGGAATATCCATCTAAATGGGAAGCAACTTTTAAGGTCTCCAAGAAGACAAGGAAGAACAAGAAAAAAGTAAAAAAAATAACCTCTAGTTGTAGTGATGATTGAAGTGATGAATAAGATCCCAACTTTGTGAGAAAGTTCAAAAGAGGAACTAACAAATATAAAGGTAGGCTTCCTTTATTTATTTTTTGAATGTATTAGAACTGGTCATTATGCTTATAAATGTCCTTTTGCAAAGGGGTTAAATAATGACGAAGAAGAAAGTTATATGAAAGAAACAAAATATTAGAAAATAAACAAAGGAAAGAATAAGGGAAAATTCTTCAAAAAAAATCTCTATTCAAGAGATGATAGTAGCTCATATGATGAAGATGATGATAGTGACCATGAATCCAATAGAGTGCTCTTCATGGAATTAGATACTTACAAACAAACTCTTGAAAACTATGAAGGCAATCATGAAGAAGAAGAAGGAAAAGTGGATCTTGAAGAAGAATTTATTAGTGCCTTAAGTGATCTTATAAGAAGAAGGAAGAAAAATATCATACTCAAGGAAGAGGTAAAGAAACTAAAAGAATGTTTACAATGTCCCAACAGGAACTTTGAATAAACTAAGTAGACTATCATAATTTGAAAGTACAATTAGAAGAAGCGAGAGTGACTGAAGAAACATTCAAGAGACCCTTGGAAGAGAAGAAGAGAATAATTGAGAATCTTGAAGCTGAGATAGTCTCCTTGAGGAAGGAACTACAAAAAAAGGATATCTAGCAAAAATTTGAAAATAGTACAAGAATACTGGATGAAATCGTCAACAACTAGTAACCATTCAATGACAGGTTTTGACAAGGATATAAACAAAATAATATTGATAAAGGTTCAAGCTTTGTGATGACATGAAATGAGGTAAAACAAGGAAGCTAAGTTGATGCACTCAAGGGTCCTATCAAGAAGGAAGAATACAAGTCGCTATATGAAGGAGATCAAATAAGCATATATAAAAATATTAGAGACATAAACATGAACCAAACATGGCGGAAAAGGCCTCGACCTTGATGTATTCCTCACATCCTCAATATTAAAATAATGTTTATGATACATATAAATACATGAGGAAGGTTGTCTCAAGATAGTGAGTCTATCTTGGACTCTTTGGTCGAGTAAATATCTCAACCATACACTAATCTAGGAGCCTAACTAGTTGGAGATAATCTCTGAACCAACTAGACCTAAACAATCTCCCATCTATGAGGAACAAACCCAATCTAGAAAAATAGGATTGAATCCAACTTTCATGATTTTAATTTATTTAATTATTTTGGACTTAGAATTGTTTTTATCACATGAGGGTGAGGCTAACATTCCCCCCCTCAATCAGAAGTCCAAAATAAGAACCAGGAACCATCTTCCAAGTACTTATGCTGAAACTATTGATCCTCGATGAAAAAATGCCTAAAAAAATGCCAAACCTGGATGCTAAAAAAACTCCAATCTAAAGAGAACATGAATCAACTGCAAGTCTGATTCATCTCTAAATTTTTCTTGACAACCCCATCACGTGCCAATTTGCAAAGGGATCCATCTGCCCTTTGCTTGCAATCAGCATCCTTTATCCACTGACAAAATGCTGATGACACTCACTGGCGGATTTGCTTTGTCCACTGACAAAATCTTAAGAACGCCCATAGGCGAATTTGCTGATGTTGAAACTACTCACTGTTGTTTGTCGAAAACTACTCATTGGTTGCTTTGAGGAAGATGATGGCTGCCCGCTGGCTACTTGATGTTGAACACCACTGGCTAAGTTGATTCTGTCGAAAACAATTTAGTACTGCTTGTTGATGTTGTCGAAACTTTCAGTCTGACAAGCTTCAATTCCATTATTATCATTTTCCCCCCTTTGTCAGCTGAAAGGAGAGACAATCGACATTTGATTTAGGAACTCCCCCCCCCCCCCTTTAGGTGTAGGAGAGTTTCACCATTTGCATTTTACTGTAGAATTTGTCTTCATGTGAGACGGAATCCTTTAGTAACACATAAACAATTGTTTGATTGTAGATGACCACTTCCAACGATCAATCCATGCGTAATTAATCTTCACTTTGGGTGGTTGATTTCGCTTGCAACATATTTCTGATGAATGCTTTTTCTTGCCACAATGGTGACAAAGATGGAGGTCAAAGCATTTAGTCTCCATATGGCCATTTTGCTTACAATGGTTACACTTAACCATATTCTGAGCATTGTCGAGAAAACCATCGCTTATAAACTGAACTGGTTTTGAGAAATCTGGAACAAACAAAGTGTTTTCTTTGTTGTATCCTAGGCCAGGTCGATCTTTGTTGAAGGAGATTTCTTCCCAAGGTCTGATCACTTTCTTGGAAAGACTATCCTATTGTTGTTCTTCATACTTGCTGTTGTTGCTAGCATTCTGTCCTTGGTTTATTAAATCTTATGTATCACACTGAGCATCAATCATTAACAGTTCATCGGTTTGACACGCTGCATCAAACTGATCAATTTGATCTTTGGTACTACTTGTTGCATCATTAAGTAGTACAAATGGGTGGTTGAGATTACATGTGTCACAACTTATATCAACCTGGTTGATTAGTTCATCTGTGTCACAACTTATATCAACTTGCTTGATTAGATCATCTGTGTTGCAACCTTCATTAATATGTTGAATAAGGTCACTTGTATCACAACTTTCATTTGTTGTTGTGATAAGGTCTTTTGTGTCACAACTTGCATCTGTCCTCTCTACACATTGTGCATCAAGTAAATCTTGTTTTTCATTTAACTTAATTTGGAGTGTATGAATGAGTTTTTCTTTCATTTCGAGCTCAATTTGAAAGTCTTTCGCTGCTTCTAATGTGCTGGTCATTTGATTGATTAAACTTTGATTCTGCTTCAACTTCCATTCCGGTATTTCAACTTTGTTCTGTAACTCATGATTGCAATCTTGCAAATATTTAATCTCTAGTTATGCACTTTGAAGATGTTTTCCTCCTTTACCCATTATGACTTTTGACATGCTCGCTTGTACTAACTCACTTGCTTGCTTGATTTTTCTTTATGCTTTCTTGTAACACTTGTTGGGTTTTTAGAACTTGCTCGCTTGAATGCTTGATCTTGCTTGCTTGAACTCACGCTCGCTTGATTTAGTTTATCACGCTCACTTGCTTTGGAATTTGCTTGATCTCTTGCTTGGTTAAACTTGTTTGATTTGATTAATGCTCACTTGAATAATTGAATACTAGAACTCACGCTCGCTTATTGTAGATATGAACAAGCTTGATTGTTATTTGAATATCACATTTGATTGCTTTAGAGTTGAACTCGCTCGCTTTATGTTATCCACTTGTTTATTTGCACTTGCTCGAACTCACTCACTTGATTGATCAAAATAAGGGTGTCAAATACTATTGAAAATGCACCCAAGAGAAACACTTACAATGATTTGAATGACTTAGTTAAAAACAATGGATTCACTTGGTTTAGTTGATTCCCTATCAATTCAAAGCTTGGGTGTTGGGTTCAACCAAGAATGCACCCTTATAGTTCAATTTAATTTGAATTTGATTACAAGATGACTTACAAAAAATAATTTTATTTGCAAGTTACATAATGACTAATTGTGGTTGAATGTTGATGTAGACTTTGCCTTGAAATGCTTGAGTTTTCAACTTCATTAACTTGATTTGCCTTGAGTGAAGGATGTTGAATTGCTTTGCTAATGTTGATTATGTTGTTGTTGCTTCTGAATTGCTTGTACTTTGCTTATGTATGCTTGATTGCATGAGTTTGAAGATAATTTATTATGTGCATACATTTGTTTAATTTGTTGTGTAATCCATGTGTGTCTGTTTACAAAGATAGTGTCAAAAATAGCCACAAAAACATAAGCAACATCAAGAATCATGCATCATCACAAACGTGCTCACAGTGTACCTAATATCCCCTTATTCAATTCCGGGAGGATCTAAGACACAATCACTATAAAAAAGATATGGTTTTATTAAGTATTGAGTACATCAACCTTTTATCTTTACAACATCGTCGTTGAAACTTCTCAAAGTTCCAGAACTCCTTAAAAGCAAATTGTCTTCAAAAACTAGATATTCACTGATTCAATCTCTCTCAAAGTAAAACATTACTTTGGATTACAACAATAACTTTCTCTAAAAAAAATTCTCTCATCACTCCAAAAAAATAAAAATTTCACCATATTACTCCAATTTTTTAAATTTTTTTTTTACCTTTATCACTCCTCACCATATATCTCCACATCTTATTTCTCCATTAAAAACTTTCATTGAATCTTCCATAACTCCAAACATAAAATTTATACACTTTATCTCTCCAAAAGCACTTTAACTAATTTATGCCCACTTAAACATATTAAAATCCCCACTTCACATTATACCACTCATTCTTTCTTATGGATAAGGATTAAGAAAAATACAAGTAAAAAAAAGTTATAAATTCACGTTTTGGAAATGGGCTTTTTCCGAGGCATAAAACCTTTAAAATATTACTCCATTAAGAGTGCTTTAAAAAGTTTGGACTTTGGAGATTTGATCTAAGTGATGGATGATAAAGCTCGAATAGTTGGAGGAGGGCATTCACTTCAACCGCATGCTTTGAATTGATGCTTCAATGCAGCGGTTACGCTGATCAGTCAAACGGATCAAACAAGCAACGATTTGCTTTGAATTATGTCCATTTGATGCCCAACTTTTAATTTAGCCATAGCTTCATCCCTTTGCTTCCTCAAAGAGAAACAATGGTGCCAACAAAGAGATGAACCCAACTGTATCCTTAGTTAAAGAAGCAATGCCATAGCATTAATCCTTCTACGCCCAAGGAAAACGAAGACGGAGAGCCTACAAAAAAAAATGCAAAATGCAAGTCACTTGTACGTTGTAGGTATTGCACTCAGAGTGCAATGCATATGGAACGATGGCTATACTTGGATTGTCTCGAATATCCTTGGTGCGGAGCCGAAGCACTTCTTCTCAGTTTCAAAATTTTCACACAGGAAGAACTTGCTGTCAAAATGTTCAAGAATACTTTCCAGTCTGGTGTTCTTTCAATTCTCTACAGCCTTGGGAGAAAATTATTTCGGGGGACGAAATTATTTCGCACAAAGAAACTGCAGAAATATGTTGAACAATATTTACCGAGTTTACCTATGAGAAAGAAGAATAAATCTGTAGTGTGCCATCACAGAACGAGAGAGAACACAATCAACAATGAAATGAGCGACTATACTTATGACCACACCACGTCTCCTCTTCAAGCCACCAGGGTCTGATACCACATGAAGGAGATCAAATAAGTATATATAAAAATATCAGAGACATAAACATGAATCAGATATAGCCGAAAATGCCTCAACTTTGATGTATTCCTCACATTTTCATTATTAAAATAATGTTTATGATATATATAAATACATGAGGGAGGTTGTCTCAAGATGGTGCGTCTATCTTGGACTCTTTGGTTGAGCAAATCTCTCATCCATACACTAATTTAGGAGCCTAACTAGGTGGAGAGAATTTCTCAATCAACTAGACCTAAACAAACTCCCATCTCTGAGGAACAAACCCAATCTAGAATAGTAAGAGTAAATCAAACTTTCATGATTTTAATTAATTTAATTATTTTGGACTTAGAATTGTTTTTATCACATGAGAGTGAGGCTAACACTATAGCAGAACATACAACAACCAGGGATGAAGAAGATTCAAGAAGAAGATTATGGCTTTAGAAGGACAACACCATCAAAAAGACCACCTACACTTGGGTAACTGAATATTTTTCTTGGAGTGTGTTATTCTTGTAATAATTTCAGGCATAAGGTTATAATCTATAGAGTCGATGCAAGGGATAGAAGTACAAGAAATAACTATGAAAATCCCAAGAACAACTATGAAGGCAGTTATGGTAAAAAACCTCGCGAGGTTTTTAACAAAAATTATAACAATTATTGTGCTCGTAGTTATGAAACTGGATGTTACAAATGTAACAATTTTTGACACAACGAGAAATTGTAGAAGAAATTTCATAGTTCCTTAAAGGGAAACATGACAGGTTCATGTTCTTCATATGAGGGAACAACCAAGAAATTGGAAAAGAGAAGCAAAAAAAATTTGAAGGTTGAGGAATGTGGGCTTGCTCTACAAGCCCAAAGTAGAAGAAGTCAATGGTATATTGATAATGGATGCTCAAAGCATATGATTGGAGACAAAGACATACTTGTGACATTGAAGAAAGAAAAAGAATTACATATCACTTTTGGGAATGATATCTCTACCAAAATTATAGGGAAAGGCACAATTAGCCTCGGAAGTAAAGATGCAGTTGTAGTTTTTTTATACTTATTGAAGATATGAAGCATAATTTGCTAAGTGTTAGCCAAATGTGTGATCCAGGACACTCACTTCTATTCAATTCAAAAGAATGTGAAATAAGGAAAGAATGATCACAGAAATTGGTTACAACAACAATGAAAACTCCAAACAACATATACATTGTAAATGAGATGAGAAAGGAAAGATGATGCCTGGGAAAGGAAGGCGAAAGTTGGCTTTGGCATAAGAGGTTGGGGCATATAAAATTTAACAATCTTGTGAAGATAAACAAGAAGGAAGTTTTAAGGGATATGTATGAAATTACAAAACCTTCAAATACTATGTGCAAGTATTGTTAGCATGGGAAACATACAAGAGTTGAGTTCAAAACTAAGGAACATTCCACGACAAAACCACTAGAACTTGTACATACTGATTTATGTGGGTCAACAAGAAAAAAAGGACTAGATGGGGAATAATACTTCATGTTGTTTGTTGATGGCTACACAAGGATGACATATGTCTGTTTTCTTAAAAAGAAGTCGAAAGCTTTTGAAAATCAAATGCTTGAGATCAAATAATGGAGGATAATTTACTTCAAATGAATTCAATGACTACTATGAAGAACATGGAATAAGAAAACACTTCTCAATGGCTACAACTCCTCAGCAAAATGGAGTGGTTGAAAGAAATAACAAAACTATGTAAGAGATGGCTAGAACTTTGTTGCATGAATCCAAGCTAAGTAATACCTTTTAGGTACAAGAAGTACATACAACTATTCACATTTTGAACAAAAGATTTCTTAGAAGCAATAACAACAAAACTCCTTGTGAACTGTGGAACGGAGGACCAACTAGTGTCAAGCATTTCAAAATATTTGGAAGCAAAGAGGGATCACCAAAAGTTATGAAAGTTTGACTCCTAGATAGATGAATGCATACTTGTTGGATACTCATGTAAAATCAAAGCATGCAAGTGCTACAATCTTAGACTCAACAAGATAGTAGAAAACATCAATGTAAAAAATGATGAAACAAACTTGCTGAAGACCAAGAATGAAAGCAAAAATCCACACATCTTTGAAGAACAAGAAGAGGAAGAACCAAAGCAAGAGGAAGAAAAAGAAGAGGAGGAACACAAAGAAGACAGAAATCAAAGACAAAACAAGAAGTAGATAATCAACAATATTTTTAGACACCTTCCAAGATGCATAAACACTGGTATTAAAAGAATAACCCACTAGAACAATTCAATGGGGAGAAGAATGTAGGAGTAGGAACCTAAAGAAGAAAACATGTGTAAACATTGGCATAAGGGAATCTATCACTAATGTCCACATTTGAACCAAGTAACTTTGAGCAAGCTAGAAATGTTAAACATTGGATCAAGGCCATGGAACAAGAACTAAATCAAATTGAGAAGAATGAGACATGGAAACTTGTTCCAATCATTGGTACAAAATGGATGTTCAGAAACAAACTAAATGAAGATGGGAAGGTGACCAAAAACAGAAAAAGGCTAGTGTGTAAAGGATATGCCCAAGTTAAAGGGATAAAATTTTAAGAAATTTTTCTCTAGTAGCCGGAATGGAAGCAATCAAAATGCTATTGGCCTATGCATGCTCCAAAAGAATCAAAGTGTATCACATGGATGTAAAATCAACCTTTCGTAATGGGGAGGTAGAATAATAAATCTACATAAAAAAACTAGAAGTATTCCTATTATCAAAAGGGGAAGAATATGTTTATAGTTTGAAGAAATCCCTATATGGACTTAAGCAATCCCCTAGAGCTTGGTGCTCAAGATTGAATAGGTATTTGCAATACAAGGATTCAAAAAGGGAAATGTAGACAATAATCTCTACATAAAGGAAGATCAAGACAATGTGATCATCATTCAAGTATACATTGATTACATCATTGTTGGAATTGATCATGATAGATTAAGTCATAACTTTGCAAAAGATATGCGAAATGAATTTTAAATTTCTTTGCTTGGGGAGTTGAATTTATTTTTGGGACTCTATATATCTCAGCTAGATGGAGGCATTTTCATCTCTAAAACCAAGTACATCAAATAAATGTAAAAGAAGTTCAAAATGGAAGAATGCAAACCTATGAGCACTCATATGTTCATAGGATGCAAGTTGAGAAAAGAAGATGAATACAAGGAAGTGGATCAAAGAATATGTATCAGTAATTGGTATCCTGATCTATGTGACAACTTCAAGATTGGATGTAATGCAAGTTGTTGGATAGGTTGCAATATTTCAAGAAAAATTGCAGGAAACTCGTGTTCTAGTAGTGAAAAGGATCTTCAGATATCTCAAAGGAACACCAAACTTTATGTTGTGGTATCCAAAAGGAAGGGAATTAACATTGGCAACTCACAAAAATGTAGATTGGGTATGAAGTATAGATGAGATAAGAAGTACAAGTGGAGAAACCTTCTACTTGGGAGATTTTTTAGTATCTCAGTTGAGCAAGAAACAATCTTCAGTATCCTTGTTTATAGTAGAAGCATAATATATTGCAGCAACAACATGTTATACTCAGGTCCTCTCGATGAAGCAAACCTTGCAAGATATACAAGTAAAATATGATGAGCCCATTTCAATACTTTGTGGCAACACCTGTGCAATAAACATCTCCAAGAATCTAGTGATGCATTCCAAGACCAAGCATATTATTATCATGTTTTACTTTCTAAGGGAGCAAGTCACAAAAATAATATCAAGCTAGAGTATGTTAGGATGAAGGAACACACTGTAGACATATTCACCAAAACACTTCTCAGAGAGATATTCGAGTATCTTAGACAAAAATGAGGCGTAATTTCTACTCTAAATTGATTTGCACAATCTTCACGAAAGATAATGGGAGAGACAATGTCGGGGGGGACGGGGTGGGGGCTGTGGTTACCTTTTCCATTGATGTTAAAGGGGGAGAGAAAGATTAAGAAACATGAAGACAAGAGGAGCATGATCACAAGAGGAGTATGATGGTTGCCATCAATGACAAAGGGGGAGATTGTTAAAATAAGTTTCCATTGATGTCAAAGGTTGTTCAAATGGAATATAAAGTTACATATTCAAATAACATGTTTTGAAATATTGTTTTTGGATTTTTTATGCCACATTTGGATACCCTATCTTTGAATGTGTTTTTACTTCATTTACCTCGCTAAAATGGAAGCATAACATATATGGTTGGAAATGTTATTCCAATAGCTTTCCAATGGTATATGGATCTTCCTATAACTCCTTAAGGTTGAGGAGAATTTATTTTTCGAATATTCAGTTGCACAAGCTAGTCCAGCCATTAAATAAGTCAGCCCATCTAGTGGACAAATCGACCCATTCTACACCTCGAATGCACTATAAATAGGTGTGAGAGGGAGAATTTCATGTTATTAACTCAAGCAGTTTTAGATATGTTCAAGCAAGCAAATAAAATAAGGAATTCTAAGGTTCATACCTCATGAACCAAAAGTGAAGAGGAGCTAATTTGGAGAGACTTTGTGGGAAAGGATTTTTGGCACATTTTTTAAGGGTTTTTGGCTTATTTTTGAAAGGTTTTTTGGCTTATTTTAAAAGGATTTTTGGCACAAATTTTGAGGTTTTCAATCCTAGTTTGGGGCTCATTGAAGTCGATTTCTACTGATAAGGAGGCCAAGTTCAAGGATCATTTGTTGGGGAGGTTTTGTTGCTAAGAATGTCATGTTTTTGAAACTGAGTCTTGTGTGAAGGATAAAGGAGCAACTGCCAGGAAGGCATAATTTATTTAAATCATACTGCCTCTTAATCTGTAAACTTACGTAGATATTCCATTGGACAGTTTGTCACAACAAATTTGATAATATTATATTAAAAATATGGAATTCTACACTATTACAATTTTATTAAATTTCTAGATCTGTAGATTTTACTGTAATTAGTCCATGCATGCGAGTGGAAATTATCTAGAAAATAGATAATGAAAAAATAAAAGCTCACACACACACACATAAGACACAAGATATGCTCCGGGAAACCCTTTCAGAAGAAAACCCGACTAGAAGGTGCGACCACTCAACTCTCTTTCTTTGTTTGGAAATATGACTGCGGGTACAAAGAACTGTGGCCTATGGCCCGTGAGCTACCATAGTGCATAAATCCTCTTTGTGTGTTCTACCTTCTATACCTCTTGGCTATTTTTTCTCATCTATGTAACAAATGCACTCGAAAGAATGGAATGCCTCTTCCTCCTAGTGGCTCGGTTATAACATAGCCCGATAGCCTACTAGTGGTTGAGTTTGACTACCTAAACTCTTAACCAAAGTTATAATATAGACTCTTCTAGAGTATTTTACATCACAACCACGTGGCTAGCCCCTTTTCCATGAATAATGGGGGCTGGCTCAACATCCTCTCGAACCATGGTGGTGAAAACAGGAAGGTCAAATTTTGAGTGGCATAACTTTCACATACATACTCTGATTGACGCGCTTCTTGTGTCGTTGGAAATATATATGTGTGTAGAATATCATGAAAAGGTGTGTCACCAAAGAAACAAATTTTTACCCATAAAAAACGTTTTTTGATGCCTCAAAATGCTCCTATGAGACCTTGTTTTTCCAAACTAGGTCCTGCCGGTAAAAATGGTCCCGTGAGTTGATTCCTCCACTTTTTCCACTCTGAATTCATCGAGATGGGTGACAAAAAATATAATGATCTAATCTGGATCAAACCTTGTATAAGCTTTGGTGCTGACAAAGCAGAGAGTTGGTGTTGATAAACAAGGGAGTTTGTGCTGATAAATTTGAATGTACTTTTTATACATATTAGGAAAATAATTTTGTGGTTTTCTCTCGCTTTGGGATCCCACATTAAAAACTTTGTGCTCTTTAAATCTATGTGCTTTACTTTATATCTATGGATGCATTTACAAGTTTTTGAAGTTAAAATTTGCCAATATTAATTCACCTCCACCCTCCTAGTATTGTTGAATATTCCAACACGGTCATAGGGGAAACCTGACTATATCCAAAAATGTATCCTCCAAGGGGAGGCAGAAGACAAAAAGGTTCCCAGGAGTTCAAAATATACCATACATATACTAATATATGGGCCTTCGAGGCCATGAGAGAAAAACAAGTAAACAGGAAATTGTGAAACCAAAGACATAATAGGAGTAAAGAAACTAGGAAGAAGGATTTGAATATGTTGCTACAACTTGGATCGACTCCTTGTTATGGCCTAATGAGCTCCCAGAAGTATGAGGAATGCCCCAAGTGCTTCTTGATGTGCTTTAGTAATTAATCTAGATCTGTCATGTGTTGATGAAGATGCTCCACTGTGAGGAGATGTCCTCTCTATTCTCATGTTGATCCAAGAAAACCTTACCCGGTAGAAATTTCATGTGCCGGTACAGGTCCACCATGTGCATATATTGATAAAAACATACACGTGTGTGCTTTATGTCAAGAACCCAATTAGGAAACTCTACCAAGACCTCATTTCTCAAGAGGAGGTGCCTTTTATTGGTGCCTTCCCTCTTAGCACAAGTGAGTTATTCTTGAATGGGGGATGGGGTAAGATCACGAAAAAAAGTTGTTGCTTCCACCAATCTGTGATGGGTTCATGTGCTGCCAAAAATGGCCTTTTATTGATAGTACATTGTGCCCCTACAAACCCAAACATGATAGCATGGCATGGCAGATGCATGGGGGTGCAAAGAAGGCCAAGGCACAAGTAAGGGTGTGTTGGGAGAGAGATAAAGATGGATAGGCATACTAGGTAGGGATGGTATGATAGAGCCATGATCACGCCCCAATTTGAGGTGTGTGCTGACATAATGGAGGGTGCCAGAGAAAATGCTAATGCCAACAGAAAGGAACACTGCAAAGAGTTGGGAGTCGCAAAAGGGGGAGAGAATCTTAGAAGTGAAGATTGGTGACAGTCGACCAAGGTGGAAAGGCGACCAAGCTATTGTAAGGAGTGACTATCCATACAATAACACTGAGAAAATAATACTTAAGAAAAAACCAAGGGGAAGAACGTTTAACATGCCCAAGGGAAGAGCCACCCTAACGATGTGATGGAGATTAATTGCTAAAGAGTGTGTTGCCTTGCTTCAGGGTTCTAGATAATTTGTTGTGTAGATAACCTTATTATCGAGCTTAGCGAAGTGCGAGTTGAGATGGATAAGGGAAGTTGTCAGCTTTGTGGAGAAAAGCATGTTGATGGTTTGGCTTTCCTTTTCTCTAATTCTGCTTGGAGAGCAAGAAACGATGAGTCTTTGCAAGCATGGCTCATAGATTTGAGCTAATGTAGGTTGCCCTTCATTAACTAAATTACTGCATTGAGGTGAGAAATAAACCAACAATGCCACTGCATGGGATTTTTTGTTTACTCTGTCATGACTGTAATCTTTCTGGCTAAGGTAGCCAACCTTGGTGGAGCCTTGAGTTGTTGTGACTAGGTCATTGAATGCCACTTTTGGTGGCAACTAAGTGTGCTCAGTCACAAAAGATGAAGAGCACATACAATCGAGCAGGGAAATTAGGAGCCAAGCAAGGCAGATATGACAAGAGCGGAGATGATGGGAAGGAGTTCAAAATACATGGCACCAGACTGCATGTATAAGACAATCCCTATGTCAACTTGTTGAGCGCATTAACTAGCTAAGGGGCATGCTGACACGCCCTCCAACCAAATGGCTAGGTGGGATGGTGGCAACCCACCCACCACCCTCTCGCATGTGAAACATGTCATTCAGATACTTTTTAACTTATTGCCAACATTACTTATTGAGAGGAAATTTCACCAGGAGATGCCAAGTGGAGGATATTTTGGATGGGGATCCCATACAACCTTTATTAGCAAGTGTTTTGGCTACTTTATTCGCCAATCTCCAGATGTGGTTGAGAATGATGACAAGGATATTGGGAATTTGAGAGGAGATTCAATGTAGAAGTTCTTTCAACGGGAAGCTATTAGAAATTTGTGCACATGGTTGCCATTTTGAATTTTATAGAGAATCCTAATTATGAGTTGTGAGTCTCCTTCCATGAAGAGCTTAAAGTATCCTTGCTTTTGTACTATGTCTAGTCTTTTGATGAGGGAAATTAGTTTCATGACATTGTTGCTAGTGATATGAGCCTGCGAAAGTATATGAAAATCATAATACTAAGATGGTTTTTTAAGATTCTACCATAGCCAACAGGGCTAGGATATCCTTTTTAGGCTCCGTCAGTTTAAGAAAAGGGAGGGGAGTGTTGATTTGTCAACTAAAATAGATACAAGCACTAATATATGAAAACTGATAATTACTTCTAATTATGTAGATATTCTTTTATCACTTCCATTTAATTATTAAGCAATTACACTAGAAATTCAACCATAAATGCATAAGGACATTAGAGATCAAAATACACAAAGATAGCACAAGATTTACCCCAGGAAAAAACACTTGGGAGAAAAACCTAAAAACCTTTTCCTTAGAGAATTTCTTCAGTTCAAAAAGAGACAAATCTAATTCTTCTAGTCAAATAGAAGGTCAAACTAACCAACAATACAACCTAAGTCAAGCCTGGTCAAACAACTCTATTGCGAAGTCATCAATATGCCCAACAAACTTTGTCTATCCTGATCTGACTATGAAAAATTTCAACGTTCTTTTGTGCCCAAAAACTACCTAGAAGCTCATCCCTGTTGTTGCCCAAAAACTCAGACCTGCTGCGCAAAAACTGCCTAGAAATTCATGTGCAAAGCTGCAGGAGGAGAGAGAAAATGACACATGTGAGGTCAAAGAGATAGAGAGAGAAAATATGCTTGAGATGTCTTCATCCTTCTTATCTTCTTGTCTTCTTCTCCTCCGCTTGGATGCCCAAAATATGTATTGTTGTAGATCAAATTGTGCTTTAAGGAGGAGGTTGAGTGCCTTATATATTATAAGGAGGTAAAAGGAAGCTAAGATATTATAAGGAGGTGATCAACCCCACCCTTGATAACCAAAATTATATTTTTGTTTTGACTAGCTTTAAGAAAAAAATGAACATCGCTAAGGTAAGAACTAATTCTCATGGGCTTTGAAGTGAAACTGGGCGATGGTCTACTACTAAGACCCCTTGGGATGATAAAATTTGTCAGCTTTGTGATACAACGAGGGTGCAAGATGAAAATCACTTTATTTTAGATTGTTTGGTTCTTACTCACATCCACTCTCATTTCCCTAACATTTGTCACACTTCCAATCTTCTTGACTTGTTAAGTCAACCCAACTATAGTGATCTTGGAGTGCTTCTTTCCCTTCTTTTTGAACATAGAAATAAGATTTTTAAGAATTACAATTAAAATATTTTTCTTCTTAAGGTTTGATAGATCACACTGGTCTTAGTGGATGTTAATCATCATCATCATATAAACTTCTCGATAGTCAAATGGGTGTCTCTTCAATTGGGCCGACTTGATCTCTTCGAGGGTCGATTTGACTTTGTTTGGAGCCAAAAATTCAAATTTAAAATTTCAATTTTTTTCTTTTGAAAATGACATGAAGAACACACCTTACATTTTTCATTAGATATATTTCAAGGGCTAAAATATTAACTATGATTACTGACCATAGATACAAAATTCAACACTCCCTCTTAGATAGGACTATCTAGATGTTCTCTTATTGACAATTTTTTCTAAGAAAATGTTACAAAAATTCATCATCATCATTGACATCATCTGATTACCATAATCCTTGTCAACAAATCTGACCCATGGTAAATCAATAATGTCAACCGAGTACCATAATTCTAGTCAAGATCTTTGACCCATTGTACATAATTAGCATTAACTAGTCACCATAATTATGGTTGGCGCCTCTAACCCATAGTATATAGACTAGTCCTGGTTCACCACCATCATGGTTAATCTCTTTGACCCATGGTGAAACCCTAGGGACACATTCAATTCATTTGAGTAATCCTTGTACCAAATCCAAAGGCCTCACTCTACATGAGGAATTCTAGGCCATGATGCTAAATGGGCTCACTCAACCTATCTGGAGAGTAATCATGAGCTTAATGTTGAAATACACCTAGTCAACTCTATGGTTGAGTAATTTTGGACCTTTGGGACCATTCTTCCTAATCATGGTCAACATACTTAACTCATGAAGAATGATTATCCTTTGTCAGACCATTCTCCCTAATTCTGGTCAACATACTTGACCCAAGGAGAATGACTATCCCTATTGTTATCACATCAACACTCTTTCCAACTGAGAGAGGCATTTTCAACAAGTCCAAGCTTGTCCTTTAAATATACAAACTTTGCTATGGAGAGAGGTTTTGTGAGAATATCAACTATCTGTTCATCAATAGAGATGTATTGGAGCCTTACTGCTCCCTTCTACACCATGTCATGAATATAGTGGTACTTGATATTGATGTGCTTCAACTTGTCATGGAAAACTGGATTATTTGAAAGCTTCACGTAGCTTTGATTGTCATAATATACCACAGTTGGTTCCAACACCTAAGCAAATAGTCATGATAGTATCTTTCGAAGCCACACTACTTCACAACTCGCTAAACTAGCTACAATACACTTGCCCTTGGTAGTGTTGAGTGCAACAAAAGTCTACTTCCCGCTCATCCAAGAAATCATAACAAAGCCCAAACTGAAGCAACCTCTAGATGTACTCTTTCTGTCTTTTCACTCCTTGCCCAATCAAAATTTGTATATCCCTGCAACTGTATATATCTGTTTGATACATATCTCAAACCATAATTAATTGTACCACATAGATATCTCAATGCATGTTTTGTTGTCATCCAATGGTCATGTCCTGGTTCCACCCAGAACTAGCTTAGAGTATTCACTGCAAAGAAAATTTCTAGCCTAGTATTAACCACATATATCAAGGGGATAATCAACTTCCAGTACATGGATGTATCTACCAAATCTGACTCAGAGTCTCTCAACTTCCTTAGATTAGTCACCATGGGAGTTGCCATAGATTTACAATCCATCATTCCAAACTTCTGAAGGATCTTGATAATATACTTTCCTTGCCTAAAGAATATTTCACCATGATTCTACCATACTTTTAGTCCCAAATAGTAGTGCATCAAGCTAAGATCCTTCATATCAAATTCATAAGCCAATTCCCTCTTACATTGAATCATGATATGTTCTACACCTATCATAAATAAGTCACCAACATACAACAATAAAATCACAGGTTCATTTTTCTCAACGTTGATATATAAGTTTGGATCAACATCACTTTTGGAGAAACCAACTCTTCTCAGGTAGCCATCAATTCGAGAATACCAGGCTCTAGGTGCATACTTAAGGCCACACAAGGCTTTCTTCAAACTACAAACTCAAGACTCCTTCAAATGAACCTCAAAACCTTGAGGTTGTTCTATGTACACTTCTTCCTCAATCACACCATTGAGAAGAGTAGTCTTTACATCCATCTAATGTAAATTTCATCCCATAGAAGAAGCAATAGAAATAATAGATCTAATAATAGTGTACCTCGTAATTGGGGCACATGTCTCATCCCAATACTCTCCCTCTTTCTTGGAGTATTCTCTAGCCACAGTTCTCGCCTTGTACTTGTCAATATTGCCATCCATTGCATGCTTAATCTTGTATATCCATTTGGAGGTCACCACCAACTTCCCTTTAGGTCTTGGCACAATCTCACACACATCATTCATCATAATGAGATTGGTATTCTTCCATCATAGCATCCTTATAAACTTGTTGGCTAGTTGCCTCCTCATAGTTAAAAGGTTCAGAATTTATGAGATTAGTCATTAGAGCTACGTATCCAGAATACTTCTTAGGTCTCTTGCTTTCCATGAAGGTACCACATGGATTTGCATGTCCTCCCATTTCCTGCAAGGTAGATTATAAGCCAATCTGGCCTCTTCTTGATTTTAAGAATAACAACTGGGTCCATTTGTCCACTAGGCCCTTCTAGCTCTTCGAGATGATCTACAAGATGTTTAATATAATTGGAAGGACCTAAACCCTATTCTTTGGGAGCTTCATGTTATTCATCATCACCAGAGTCCATGGTAGTTTATTTGGACTTCCAATAAGCAAAATTCTCATCAAAGGCAATGTCCTCGCTGAATTCAACCTGTCATTGTCTTAGAAAATAAATTCTATAGGCCTTTTATGACTCACTATATCCAACAAATATTCCTTTCTTTCATGAAGGCTATACTTTCTTCCTCTTATCCTTGGGTGCATGTATGTAAATTGGGCAACCAAATATTCTTAAATTAATGTCCAACATTTGGCTTCTATCCAGTGAACACTTCTTTATGAGTCATATCTTCCAAGATTCAACTGTTATCATGGATGCTTCTCCCCATAAGAACATGGGCAAGTCTTGATCATGCATCATTGCCTTGACATATTCTTCAATGGACCCGTTCTTTCTTTCAACAACTCCATTTTGTTGAGGATTATAAGGGACTATCAACTGCCTCTTAATTCCAACTTATTTAAATAAGGCAATGAGTTCCTTGGAAGTGTATTCTCCTCCATTATCTGATCTCAAAATCTTGATTTTCTTTCTTGTCAATTGCTTTACTTCAGCCTTGAATTCTTGAAATTTATTGAAGACTTCATCCTTGGTCTTCATGAAGTAGATCCATGATTTGCGAGAGAAGTCGTCAATAAAAGTCACATAGTACTTGGAGCCTCCTAGAGATTTCACTAACATTGGCCACACACATAATAATGAACTAGATCCAATATTTCCTTGGACCTACTATCATTGCTTGGAAAATAATTATTGACATTATTCCCAAGTGCACAAAATTTACGTACTCCTTCATGCTCAAACTGCAATTCTCGAACACCTAAAAAATGTAATTTAAAGTTGGCAAAGTTTGTAGTGAAGGTGAGCATATCTTCTATGCCACAATTCACATGGATTGGTAACATTATTCATTGCTGCTTTAGCTAGTTGTCTTGAGAGTTTATTCAACCTTCCTTAAAAAACCCCAATTACGATAACAGAGTCTATACTTGAGCCATTGGACCATACAAGGACTTGACCATCGACAAATGCTACTCTAGATCGTTTGTCTTCCAAACATGAAATAGAAACCAAATTCTTTCTCAAACCTGGTACATATAATATGTTGTTGAGATGAACATTTTCACATGATTCCAGCTCAGTGGATGTTGACCCAACACCTTTGACTGCATAACTGTTGTTATCTCCAAGCTCTACCTTTTGTGATGGTTTCCTTTCCATCTAACTTGTGAGATTGTCACGATCTCTTGTCATATGGCTTGAGGCATCACTATCTACCAACCACATGTCATTGTTATCTGTAACAAAACTTGTAAGAGCAGAAAAATAGAAGAATTCTTTGCCACTTGGATTTTCATTCTTGCATTTCTTTGGATGTTCATCAATGTATGTTGTGGTAGCATGTTTCTTTCCCTTTCTCTTTGTATCATTCGATCCTTTAGGACATTGGTTTCTATAATGACCAAATTTGTTACAATGATAACATTGAATCTTTGACATATCTTTCTTCCCTTGAGGAGCATGTTTTCCACCTTAATTTCTTTTTCGGAAGCCAAAATTCTTTCTTCCTCCAACCTACTTGGAACGTGTTGTAATTGCTTGACAATCACCTTCTTTAGATCTCTGAATCCTTCCTTTTGATATAAGTCTAGATTCTTATTGGGTACATGAGGTCCATATTTATTCAAAACTTGGAATCATTTCTGTGCAACAAATACGAAATGAAAATGAGCCCCATGAGTTAGGAAAACCATTAAGTGTTGTAGTCACAAGTTCTTTCTAAAAAATGATTTCATAAATTGCTTGAAGTTGATCTCTTAGTTGACAAATCCTCATGAAATATGAGGCCACAATATCATTTCTTGTCATTTTAACATCACGAAGCTCATTCTTCAAACTCATTGCTTGACCAATGTTGTTGATGGTATCCAAATAGGGCATCATACATATTGTTTGAAGTGTCAAGATTTGATACATATGAAATCAAATGATCTCTGGCCGAATCCACAATAATACTCACAACAATGATGTCATTATTCTTGTATTTTGATTCCCTTCACTATCTGAAGGTTCAGTAATCTTTCCCTTCACAATATCCAAAACATCATTCTTTGCAAGAATGAGGTCAATCCTTGTCTTCCAAGCCCTGAAATTTGCAGCTCCTTCCAACTTGTTCTCTAACATCATAGAGGAACCCATGGTTATATATAAACAATCAAATTATAGATGTAGGTATCTTTGAGAGTGATCTCAATGCCCTTTCCTTCACCAAAGCTCTAATACGATGTTAATTTTTCAAGTGCAATAGATACAAACACTAACTTTTGAAAATTAATTATTATTTCTAATGACGTAGATATCCTCTTCGCACTTCCAGTTTATCATTAAGTAATTACACTTAAAAAATACAACCATAAATGCACAAGGACAGTAAAGATCACAATGGACAAAGATAACACAAAATTTACCCTGGGAAAACCCACTTTGGGGAAAACCCAACCACCTTTTCCTTAGAGAAATTCTTTAGTTCAACAAGAGACACATCTAATTCTTCTAACCAAATACAAGGTCAAATTGACCAACAATACAACATTAGTCAAGCCTGGTTAAACAACCTTATTGTCAAGTCATCAATCTTCCCAACAAACTCGATCTAGCATGACATTCCTAGGCCGAAATTAGTACTTCTTCTATGTCTAGAAACTGCCTAGAAACTCAGCCCCGCCGCTACCCAAACCCAAAATCTGCCCATAAATTCACACATGTGAAGCTGTAGGAGGAGAGAGAAACCACATGTGCAAAGTCAAAGAGATAAATAGAGAAAAGATGCTTGAGATGCTTGTGTCCTTCATGTCTTCTTCTCCTTCTCTTGGATGCCCAAAATATATCATGTTGTGTGTGAGATCAAATCGTGCTTGAAGGAGGAGTTCAAGTGCCTTATATATAGACTTTTGGATGGTCAAATGGGTGTCTCTTCAACTGGACCGACTTGATCGCTTAGAGGGTTGACTTGACTTTCTTTGGAGCCAAAAATTCAAATTTAAAAATTCAAAATTTTTCTTTTGAAAATGACATGAAGAACATGTCTTACACTTTTCATTACATATATTTCAAGGGCTAAAATGTTAATTATGAAGGCCAACCATAACTACAAAATTCAACAGGTAGGAGGGGACCATGAGGCCAGGATAGCTGGGAAAGACAAATGGTCAAAGCAAGAGGGGATTGGAGCAAGGTTCCAATTGTTGAGGAGCTTGGCTTCCTGACCATGTGCTTTCCAGCCTTGAGGGGTCTAGGGGAGAGGAACGATGGTCTCTTGGATGCTCCTCTGGATAACTCTCTAGAGAGAGTAGAGGGGTAGAGAAGAATCTTTGAAAATATGACGATTATGCTCCTTCTAGGTTGCCTAGAGAAGGAAGCTAGAAAAGAGAGTTTAGATGCAATTTAGAATGGGGTTGGGGAAGGCATGGTTCCTCCATTGAACAATGGTGTTAGGTATGTTAAGTGGGTCTCAATTAAAGCAATGAATACAAGCTTCCAGTTGAATCTAAAGGCTATTGGTGTAGGGACAACTATTGAATATATGTTCTAGACTTTTAGAGTTAAGTAAACAGAGGGGGAATTTGGAGGGTCCTTGATGATTTCGTTTTTGGATGTAGCTCATGTTAAGGTTTTATTTTGGACTAGGAGCCATAGGAAGGAAATTTTTGGCCATGTATTTTGTTTCCAAATGTTAGTCGAGATACCTTCTCTTTATATATCTTGATGTGCTACTTCCAAATGGTATGCATCTCAGATGGTGAAGGAGCCTTTGGGACTGTAGTCCCATCAAATTTTATCTGGCTAAGAAGAATATGGAATTAGGAATTGTTGGAGGTTGCACCAAAATTGATTCCACAATTCCTCCTCTGGCTTGGGGTACCATACTTCTTGTGGTAGCCAGTGCCTCCAATACTAGCTTGTAT
The DNA here is from genome assembly GCA_000404065.3 of Pinus taeda. Classification (NCBI taxonomy): domain Eukaryota; kingdom Viridiplantae; phylum Streptophyta; class Pinopsida; order Pinales; family Pinaceae; genus Pinus; species Pinus taeda. The sequence goes on from APFE031400365.1 coordinate 25,884, forward strand.
TAGGGCTGCTCTAGTAGTAAGATATTCTTGTTTACTAATGATCTATCATTTGTAGGTGCAACTTATCTAGTTGGTGTTGATCTTGAAACTTAGGGAGTTGTTTGCATGAGTCTTCCCAAAATAAAGTATTGCACCCATCCCTTACTCCCTAAAAGTAGTGTTGTTGAATTAGGTGAATTTGTTTTTTGGCCAAAGTCAATATGGATGAGTAAGAAATGGGAAAATGCATTTAGATAATATGCTAAGGAGTGGTGTGAGGGGTGTATTTCTGATGCCATATGAATTTCCATAGATCCGAGCCTCCTTGTATCCATCTCCACCATGTTCTAGCTCCTAGGATTTTGGCCATGGTGGTGAGATCTCACAAACCCAAACCTCCCTTCAACTTTGGCATAAAGAGTTTATCCCATGCAACTAAAGATGTTTTTTTTTTCTAGGTTGGTTCATCCCCAGAAGAAAGAGTGTTGTAATCAACAAATTTCATTGGGAATTGAGGCTGACACCAGGAGTGCAGAGCAATGATAGAGGGAGAGGGCTTGAAGGAATATTTTTAAAAGTACTAATCATCTTACGACATTGAGGGAGTGAAATGTCCAACCTGCTAACTTATTCTTGATATTGATTAAGAGTCCCCCCCACAAGCTCCATTTGAGGGAACTATCAGCCAATGGAGCGCCCAAGTATTTTGAGGGGAGTTTACTTATTTGGAAACTGATGATTCTTACTATATCTCTTTGAACATAGAGTAGAGTATTAAAAAATAATACTTGGGATTTGGGTTTATTGTTTTCCATACCTAAAGCTTGGGAGAATGCATCAAGAATTGGCATGGAGCTTCTTGCCTCTTGGATGGTAGGGGTGCCCAGCCCATTGTGTCATCATCAAATTGTTGATGAGTTAATGGAAGATCTGATCCAAATAATTGAAGTCCCTTGATTTTATTCTTTGTTGTGGTCGCTTTGAGGGTTCTTTCCTAACCCTTTTGCTACTAATATGAAAAGGAAAGGTGAAACCAAATCTCCTTGATGAATGCCTCAAGAGTTTGTGAATGAACTGGTGGGAGAGCCATTTATGAGGATATAGAATAAAGTAGATGATAGTAGGCTACTGATCCATTCAATCCATTCTTGGCCAAATCCAAAGGCTTTGAAGACGCTAAAATGATACTGTCAATTGAGATTATCAAAGGATTTTGAAAGGTGTAACTTGAGAAACATGCCAAGTTTCTTATAGAGTTTCAGAGAGTGGATAATTCCATGGGTGACCATCATGCCATCTAGGATTTGGGATCATTTGACATAGCCTGTTTGCTCTAGTGAAATGAGTTGTGGAAGGAGAGAATTCAACCTGTTGGCTATGATTTTGGTAATAAGTTTATAAATGACATTGCATAAGGAAATGGGCCTATAGCCATTGGGAGCCTCCACTATATCTTTATTTGGCACTAGCATGAGGAAGGCGACATCAAAGGTTTTTAGAATAAAATTCGTTTGTCTGGATTCTTCCACTGTCTATCAAACATCTTGGCCCACTATAGATCGACAGGTATGGAAAAATTCGATTGTAAATCCATCTTGGCTAGGAGCTTTGTTACATGGCAACACTTTGATTATTGCTTCCACTTCTTTAAATGATATTTCCCTCAGAAGAGCCTCTTTCTATTCTCACATTACCAGGGAAGGGATCTACTTGATAATTTTCTGGATTGCTTGTTGTCTGTTGGGAATGGGTTTTGCTAAAAGAGTTTGATAGTATTTGTTTAGCTCTCACGCTATATCTTGATGCTCATATACTTTGAATCCTCCATGGTTTTTAAGGGATGAAATTCGATTATGATGGTGATGTTGTAACATAGATTTGTGGAAGAATGTCATATTCC
>APFE031400365.1:29094-93909 GCA_000404065.3 Pinus taeda
CTTGATTTTTGTTCCCATAGTAGTTCTTCTTGTTTCCAACGTTTCTTGAGTTGGGTGAGAGTAGTCGCCTCTTCTTTAATTAGTGTTTCTGATCTTCCATGGAGGATGGATTTCTATTGTATAATTTCCAATTGGTTTTCCAATCTATGTTTTTCCTCAAATATGTTACCAATATTTTATTTGTTCCAACCTTTGAGCTGCCATTTGCTGTACTTCAGTTTCTAGTTTAGTTAGTACATTGATGTGCCTTTTTAAGGTTGCCTATGCTTCACCAAGTTTGTATATTAGCTTGGAAGTATAGACGTTGAAACCAAAACTTTTCTATCCAGAAGGGTCTATTCTTGGGACAAATTTTGATGTCTATGTTAAGGCATATAGGTCAATTCTCAGAACCATGACTAGGGAGGATGGATGCTTCTAGGAAGATGTCCCAAGTCGTGATGGATTATGAGACTAGGAATTGATCCAGCTTGGAGGCCACTTATTGAGAGCCTCCTATTCAATTGTTCCAAGTAAAGGTGCAGTTTATAGTGTCCAAATCATCCATGCGAGAAATTGCCATTGTTTCTTGAAATTGAGTAGATTCAACGTCAAGTCTTCTTATGCCACCTCTTTTTTCTTATACGGATTTTATTAAATTGAAGTCTCCACCTAGGATTCAAGGGGGGGAGAGAGTAGATTACTAGTGCTAGTAATTGAGTGGAGGAAAAGGGGTTTGTCCTTGGTAAGGGGTGGTCCATTGACATTTGACAAGCATAATGTCTCAATAGATCCAATGAGTTGGAATCAGATGGTAAGGATTCAAAAAGTGGCAAACTTATTTAAGATTAGAACTCTCCAGGCATTCCAAACTATGGCAAAGCCACCAAATTGTCCCTGCCCCATTTGCTAGTTATTTTATTAATGACATACACTTGAAGGTTTGGTTTCTTGAATCATCATAAAGGTAGGGTATTCAAAGAACCATTTTGCCTTAAGAAGCCTTTATTTGCCTTTGCAATTGAGGCCTTTGATATTCCAAGTGATGATCTTCATGTCAGAGGTGTGTTAGTGGAGGGGTAAACCTTTAATCAATTTGATTCACCTTGAATTGACAAGGATATCTCCTAATTCCTCTAAGATTAATTCATTACTCTTCTTGCATTTTTTCTTTTCTTCCCCATGGGGTTTTGCTATCTACTTGATTGGCTGGGATTGGATTCCTAGCATGCCCATGTTGGCTTGACCTGATGACGATTTTGGAGCAGATTGATGGGATTTGGGATAGGCGCGGCCTAGGACATTGACCTAGTGCTTCAGGAGGGTGTTGGGATCCTTACCTTTTCATGCTTTAGTGATTTTAGGAAGGTTGAGGCAGTCTAGATCCATATCTTCATTGAGTTTCGCGAAGGATTTAGGGTCAATTTTCGAGATTGCTTGATGTATGGGAGGGGGGTTTGAGGGCCTGGAGGAGGAAGGGGAAATTCGGTGGCTCCGAATTTTATGAAGCCATTCACATCATAGGAAGGGATAGGATCAACGCTGGTGTTTGTGGCTAAGAGATGACAATTTTTGTAAAGATGACCATATTCATGCCATCTTTAGCAATGAAAGAGGACGTGCTCGTAGTTTAGGGTTTGCTTCCATAGATCATCCTTATAATAAATGTGAAGGGATCTTGGAAGTGATTTAAAAACATTCATGTAAACACACATATGAACATAAAAAACATATCTAGCATGTTTTGTTGCTTTCAAAGCTTTAACAAAATGACTAAAGGCATTGTAGATGCCAACAAAAATTTTCTCATCCCAAATCTCTCGCAAGAATGAATACATTTGACTCGAGACCATGGCTACAATGAAGTCTTCCTTTATGTGGTATAAATCTTTTTGTCCAAAATATCAAAAATCCAAATTCTATTTTCAATCTTTACACGGGACATTTTCCAAGATCCAAGTTCAATTTTCAATCTTTGCAAATACTATGATGAATAACATTTGAGACGCAAAAATTTACCCCCTTATATAGGGGAGGGACGTCATTACCTGTGTGCCCTCCCCTCCACCTCAGCTACGGGCACGTGGATGCCACTCCTGCATGTACGACACCTGCTCGATGTGTCTTGCCACGTGTTGTGGTGGGTGTTAGCTCTTCAAAAACCTAATTTTGACCTTTCCTTTAGTTGTTTCCGCCTGTTTGCCCGCTGCCTGTTCTACTCCATGTATTTCTATTCGGTTTCGGTGTTTGGGCGAAGCCCTCCACCGACAATGGGGCGGGACGGCTCCATTACCTGTGCGCCTTGTCCGCCATTGTTGACCTGCTAACCGGGCTAGTTTGCTTGCACATGCTCATTAACAGAACATGGTTTCTGTTGTTCTTGTTTCATTCCACCTGCAATTGTTGTTCCTTTTGGACTGTTGAGGGTTTACAAATACCTTGGTGGTTGTTTCATTCACGCGACCTGTTGTTTGGGAAGGAGCCAGTACCAATTTCTAGCCAGTTCGAGGTTGAAGGTAAATTTACAGGTTTTTATGGTTTTTGTTTCGAAACGTCTGTGAATATTTATGCCATTGGCTAATTTCCAACTTTTTTCATGTTTTCCAAGTTGGTTATAGGTCTGGCGAGCTCTGGAGAAGGTCTGGCAAGCTCTAGAGAAGGTCTGGACATGGAAGACGCTTGGACATGGCTTCTACATCTATCCGGTAGGTAAAATCCTACCAGCCATTGCCACTGCGTTTTTCAACACCTCACCTTCCTATTGGAATTTTTGTTATTTTTGCTCTTGGAGTTTCGGGATTTCAAAGGGTTTTGCAGGTTTAGGGTTTTGAGGGTTTCGTAGGTTTAGGGTTTTGCTTATGCCTAATGTGAATGTATGAATTTTGAGGTTTAGGGTTTTTCTTATGCCTAATGTGAATGCCTAAGGAGGTAGTCCATTCAGGCTTTTACACTTGTTGTGTGTTGTTAGGTCTGTTAGTTGTTATGTTTTGTTAGGTCTGCCGGGGATGAATGATGACCATTTCCTATGTATTGCTATTTCGGTGGCTCTGACTCTTCGTTCTTTTACACTTTTGGTCTATGCTCTCAAATGCTATGTATATTTTCTGTGTATTGGTATGTATGCTCTCAGATGCTATGTATATTTTCTGTGTATGTATATTTCCTACGTATTGCTATGTATGCTCTTTGTTCTAGTAGATTTGGGTTTTCAGATGCTATTGTAACAACTCCTCACAAAATAAGAAAACATATATCTTTGAATCAACGTGGCCTGGGAATTTAAAGCAACACTCAAGAATTTATTCCTTACATTTTGTAAGTGTTATAGGAACTTGGAATTCCAAATTACACCATGTTATTACTGTTGCTTACAGTAACTTGATAAAGTTCTTTGGATATCAAAAACAAAAAGAAGCGAAATATTGAGATGCCTGGCTAGACTTTGGTCATTGTAGAACATATTTGCCATCAAAAAACAAGTTCTGATTTCCATATCATGAAAAGTTTATAATATGGAAATTGTTATGAAATGTCGGTGAAATGATTTTGAAACATTTGTTGGACATTTCTTGCTAGTTTGTTATACTGGGAAGGGGTATTTTTTGTCGTAAATTTTCTAACTGGCATGCTAAATAAATTTAAGAAGAAAAATTAAATATGTAGTTTATTGAGAGAGGTTGACAATTTTTGCAATTTATAGATGCTGAAATGGCAACATTTTCTAAAATTTTGACAATTGATTTCTTTAGTGGCCCATAGAAAAAATAGAGTTTAAATTATCTAGAGAACTATTGCACGGTGAAAAATATTAGAGGTTAAAACCTTATAAACATCAGGGAAAACTTGATTGATGTAAGTTTTGTGTAATTTAACATATTGATCCCCTGATTCAGTCCGCTGAATCTTCAACTACTTAACTTTTCAAAGCACTCATCAATATGGTCAAAATTTTGAGGTTTTGGTAGGCTGAGTTCCTGGCTGATTTGTGCATTCAGCAATATTGACATAATTGAGATGTTGAAAAATAGTATGAAGAGGCTGCCAAGGTCTATCAGTATCACTATGTACTATTCAGTCTTTGCCCAATCAAAATTAGGTACTATTGCACATCACTAGATGAATATTACTTGCTTGATCTTGGAATTTTAAATTTCATCATGTTATGGAAACCATGGTTGCATGCAATGAGTTTCTTATAGCTAAATCTTAACTATGAATATTGATTGAGGGGAGGTGTTTGACTGTCAATCCACACTTGAACATGGCTCAGGCCTGATCAAGAAGCCATGTATCTCAATAGGAGAGCAATCCAATAACAAAAGGCGGGTTAGGACTTGATCCTTGTTTGGTTTTTTAACCAGCCCAAATTATATTTCTTCCATTGCAATAGATAGGCAGGTCAGGACTTGATCCTTGTTTAGATTTTTAACTAGGACAAACTATATTTCTTCCACTGTAATAAATAGTTTTTCAGTGTTATTAATCATTTTTTTATAAATATTTGTGATTAGGTACTATTGCACATCACTAGATGAATATTACTTGCTTGATCTTGGAATTTTAAATTTCATCATGTTATGGAAACCATGGTTGCATGCTATGAGTTTCTTATAGCTAAATCTTAAGTATGAATATTGATTGAGGGGAGGTGTTTGACTGTCAATCCACACCTGAACATGGCTTAGGCCTGATCAAGAAGCCATGTATCTCAATAGGAGAGCAGTCCAATAACGAAAGGCAGGTTAGGACTTGATCTTTGTTTGGTTTTTTACCCAACCCAAATTATATTTCTTCCACTGCAATAGACAGGCAGGTTAGGACTTGATCCTTGTTTAGATTTTTAACTAGGACAAACTATATTTCTTCCACTGTAATAAATAGTTTTTCAGTGTTATTAATCAATTTTTTTATAAACATGTGTGCTTAGCTCACAAATAAAACTGCTTTACAACCAACCAAGTTGATGTTGGCTTTTCAATGTAGTGAATGCATAGAACCATAATGTTGTTAGCATTTCAAAGCTATAAATTTATAGAGCAATAATGTTCCTTCTAAAATGGATTTTGGCTACAATGTCGCACACAGTATGAAATAAAACAACCTAGGTTGTAAGCCAAAATGTTTCTGTGACAAGAAAACGATACAATCCATCCAAAATCCACATCATAATGTGGTTACAACCAAAAACATATGACACCCCTATTCTTTATGGCCCTGAGAATCTTGTAAGATTTCTACATTATAATAGACTATAGATGTTCCTTCTAAAATGGATTTTGGCTACAATGTTGCACATAGTATGAAATAAAACAACCTAGGTTGTAAGCCAAAATGTTTCTGTGACAAGAAAAAGATACAGTCCATCCAAAATCCACATCATAATGTGGTTACAACCAAAAACATATGACACCCCTATTCTTTATGGCCCTGAGAATCCTGAGTGCCAAAACTCCCCGAGTTACCTTCTTGAGCCAGGTAGGTTGGCCTACCTAAAAAGGGTTGATTAAGAAATGGTTGATTGCTGCCATATGATTGAGTCCAATTTGCAGCTTCCAACCATGGAGGTATTGAGTACCCATACCTCACATTTGCACTACTGACCCTTGCATTAAGTGGAGGTGTGTAATGAGCATACATAGAATTGACACCAACTCTGGTAAGAATAAGGAAAGTCGGTAAACCCTCATTTTTGATAGTGAGGCACTTGAAGGTTTATGAAATCTTGGAATAATGGTGTATTATCTGCAATGGAGTCCAATGAGTTTGAAATAATATTGGTTTCATAAGCTATGCTTGTATCATTGTCAACCATATTGATCATCCCTTGTTCCTTTTCAAGCATTTGTTGTGTCTTTCTTGATTCCTGTTCCTTTCTTGCAATTTGTTTTTGTTGGTCCTTAAATTGCCTTGCTTTATCTCTTTCAATCTTTTCATCTGCTCGACGTTGCGCTGCAACAATCCTTGCTGCCTTCTTCTCCTTGACTAGATCCTTCTTTTTCTGTTTTAATTCTTGCATTTCAAATTTCTTTTTTTTTCAAACTCAACTAACAGGTTTATATAGTCCTTCGAGGTGAGTAATTGTGAGCTTCAACCCAAATGAAGACTACCCAGTGCACCTTGCTTTTTTTTCATTGATACTCTCTCTACTGGTAGCTTTAGGAACCGACCAAGTATCTTCTCCACCCCTCCCACCTGCTTGTCATTGCTTGGTACTTCCCTTTTGGTATCTGATGGAACTGATTGAACTATATCATTATCTTCATTTGATGCCTCATTATGTGCTTCATCTTCTTCCATTGATCTATTGTCCACAAAAAAATGAACAATTTCACTGTTCAATTCTGTTGGTTGTGAGGGCATGTTCATGCTTTGTTCCTTGGTTGTTGAGACACTATGTGCATTCATATTAATCATTGCTTCTGCTAACCATGAAGGTGGGGTTACTTGGCTTGGCAATGTCAATTGGTCATTGTCAATTGCATGTTCAACAATGTCATTAACAATATCAACAACAGGAGTTTCATGTTCTTGAGTTGGTGGAATGATCTCCATGTTACTGCGAATTTGTTCATGGTTATACTGTGTTTCACATACAGTTTCATCATCTTCATCATATAAGTGTCCTTGAGAGAGGGAAATCATATTACCAGCTGCAACAACATCATCTTGGTCATCTACTTCTTGCACTTCAACACCTATTTGGGCATTCCTTTCTTCCTGACCATCCACATGAAACACTTGGCTACAACCAGTATCATGCATCAGAGCATCATAGTTCAGTGGCCAGATTCCTGTCCTCCTAAAGCCAACCTTGATATTTGATGGTGTCAAAGCCCTTTTAAAAGCTTTACTTGCAAGCTCTGCTAGCTCGAACCTTTTCACCTCAACCCCTAGATTCTTTGCCATCCATGCAACACACTCCGACCTGAAATAGTTCTTGAAAGGGCCAAACACACTAACATCAAGGGGTTGCAGTCTGTGAGTGGTATGAGCGGGCAATGTCAATAGGTTGATGCCTAAATTGTTTGCTTCCTCAATTGTTTGTACAGCCATGTGGCTCCCATGGCCATCTAATATCAATAGGTGTCTATTATTAGGTGAGACACCACCTGGTACCGATGCAGCAAAGTGAAAAAGGCAACTTAAAAACAGTTCTTTAGTCATCCATGCATGGGGGTGTGCAGCCATGCATGCACTTGGTTCACATTTTTGTATATAGTTTTTCAGTTGATTTTTACCTTTGAATAGATAAAATCCTGGGATTGAAGTACCAATTTCATTGACACAACATAAAATAGTTATCCACTCCCTACTTTTAGGCAAAATATTTGGCACATTTCGGCTCCCTCTCTTGGCAATTACCCGCATGCCACAATTCTTCCCTGCCTGTAAACCTGTTTCATCATAGTTCCATATATGGTCTGCTCCATAAGAATGTTTATCGTAAGTGTGTCATAGAACTTTTGCACAACTGCAGCGTGCAAATTTAATGCTCTGTCTCTGTCAAGGCCCTCAGCAGTACGCAATACAAGTTCTAGATGCCTTTTTTTAAACCCAAACCACCATGATTTACCAGGAAACCCATCTTTGAATGGGTTTGGCCTCCCTTGACAGATTTGAGCAACTGTGGATTTGAGTTGTATCAACTCTAGCCCATGTCCCAATTGGGCCATCTCTTTACACCACTCAACCACCTCGGCCTCCTCCTCCTTAGTCATAACTGTAAGAGGCCCTCTACATTTTGTATGAGTCATTCCATTTATCCAATAATGTATTGGTGAGGGAAGAATACCATGTTTTTTTGCAGATGCCCGAACTGAGTATCCATTAAACTCTATGTCGTCAATTGCAACTAACATTTCTTCTTTTTTCCATCCTCTTATAGCACTAATCTTTTTAGTTGAACTTGCCCCTTGGACTGTTGTTGACGGTGGTTCTGTGGCTGATGTTGTGTTAACATCAGCTTCAATCACATGGTCATCCTCAACAATGTTCCTTGGGGCATTGTTGACATTGACATCACCTGTCTTGTCCTCATCAGACAATGTGCATTGCAGCTGCACACCCCTTGTCACTCTCCTACCACTTCTCCTTGTACGAGCAACATAACTACCTTTTGCCATAGATGCAACAACCTGTAAAATTATTGCATGCATTTAGATAAGAATATTTGTAAATTAAGCTTTCATACAAGGCAAAAATACTTCTGCTTTATTACATGAAATTATCAACATGTATGTTAGTATCCTTGAAAAATCAAATATACAGAATTATTTTGTTGTATGTCTTCAAAATTATCAGTGATTGTTGTTTTGATAACTTGTCTTTACACTTAAAATACCATGACTGTATTGATTGGTTTTGTTATGCATTTCCCAACAGAGCTCTTGTTCGGTTTAACTACTTAAAATATTGTTTTGTTATTTTGATAACTTGTCTTTACAGTTAAGATACCATGAGAAGATCTGGTAATTACTATTGTTTGAATTAATTTGTTTAGACTCATGTTTGTTATTGCAATTGAATTCATTCAAGGCCCCCGCTGTCTCACCAAGTGGACTTGCATAATACCTTCTAGGTCTATTCTAGGTCTGTTCTTCGGTAATGAGGGTGAAGTTAGATATAAATATAGGCTGTTATTTGGTAGAGGGTGCATGCATGTGTCACCTTTAGTGAACCAGAGTGTTGCTTTTGTAGGTCTTTAGATCAACCTCCCATTCAGTTAAACATCTAGTTAAGTTCTAAGTTCAATTCAGTTCTAGTTCCTCCCACTACAACCTATCCCTCTTAACATTCATTATCTAGGTTTTTTTTTTTTTTTTTTTCACCCTGTAAGGATGCACTTTTCTAGAATTGGATCTCTGGCTATCAAGGAGTTATCATTGGCCAAACCAAGCATGGTATTTGATTTGACCCAGGCTCCAACTTGAGACCCCCTGAAGCACTCTTGATCACAACTTTGCCACCATAACAAATTTTTTCCTCATGTCACTTACAGTTGAAGTTTCTAGTCATGTAAACATTCATTTCAATTACAACTCTTATTTGCATCTTGTCTACATATATAAGAGAGGCCATGCCTTCTTCTTAAATCAGGAAAGCATATTATCAACTTGTAAAGTTTTGAGTAATTATTGACCTCATATATCAAATTAGATAAAGTGAATAGGAGTAATGAGGGTGCAGTTTGCCACATTTGCAATAGTTTGAGGCTGGTTATGCCTTCTTTGTGGTCCTTCATTCTAATTGGTTTCCCCTTGTGTACAACAACCTTTCAATAGGGCCCTTCCACTGCTTCTTGTTCATTTGTTTATGTTATTTTCTTCCTTTTACATTGTTTTGTTTACTTTCTGATCATATTTCAAGAATGATCTAAACCCCCTTTTCCTTTTCTCCTTTCAACTTTTTCTTCATTTTATTTTGCAAGTTTTGTTTATGCTACCATTAGTCTTGATGATGTTTATTGGTGGCCTCATACAAGGTTTTCGGTTCCAACACCCAAAGTTGTATTGCAATAGTTGACCACTAATTAAGCAACTCATCTAAAGCTTCTGATCTATATTACAGCCAACACAAGTACAATGAATCTATGCTTATCTTCCAATTGGGCCATAGTTTTTGTTTCTTATTATAAAATTTCATTAAGCTTTTGTTAAAAATGATTCTCAGAAAGAAATTGCCTTGTGAAATTACGGTTAAACAAATTTCAATTGAGTTGATCATCACGTTCCTACATATTTTTGCACGCTGTCTTATGATAAGTTGCTATTTTAGCCTTCATGTCACTAGAGAAATGTCCAAGCAACCAAACTTATGCTGCAATACCTAAGGTGCTACCATTAAAAGTTGGGGGCTTTTCAAGTTATTGTGATTTTCAACTTCCTCTCTATATGTAAATCATGTGAACCACATGCACATCTTTTCTTAATGGATCTTGCATGTACATTTTTGTGCTTACATTGACTCCAGGAATGATGATAGCACTTAGTCCAATCTTCACCTTGATGTCGGTGAATATTTTGCCAACATACTTAGATTTTGCTGCGTTTTGTTTGAATCCCTACGATCATTCTTTGTTAGACTACCATTAAAAGTTGGGGGCTTTTCAAGTTATGGTGATTTTCAACTTCCTCTCTATATGTAAATGAGGTGAATGCTCATCTTTTCTTAATGGATCTTGCATGTACATTTTTGTGCTTACATTGACTCCAGGAAGGATGATAGCTCTTAGTCCAATCTTCACATTGATGTCGATGAATATTTTGCCGGCATACTTAGATTTTGCTGTGTTTTGTTTGAATCCCTATGATCATTCTTTTTCAGACTCCCATTTTTTCTTAATCCCTTCAATATGTTATGTTACCTATGTGGTTCTTCAGGGTTTCTTTGTCCAAATCCCCATTCAACATGTTCCTCTCTTTTCACTCACCTTTTTATTGTTGCATGTTGCTTCTGTATTTAAACATGACATTCTTGATGTGCTAAAGGCAACAAGCGACACCTTGTTTCTCTTCATGTACTGAGTAGAGTCGGTTTCTTCATTAATTTGGCACATCTACCAAATTTTTTTTTTTTTACCAACTTGATACTATTAATATCGTCCCATTAGCTTTCTATACTGTTAGTCTTTATCCATCCCTTAAAATAAGCATTATGGACCTAAGAGAGAATACCCTAGACTATGTGTTGCTTTTCATGAACTAAAACTATAGCTGAAACTGAATCTGTAAGAACTGGAATTGTAAGAACTGTGAGAAATGAAAATAAAACTGTAGGCTGTGTGTTGATTTTCATGAAACTGAAATTGTAACTGAAACTGAATCTGTAAGAACTGTGATAAATGAAAACAGAATTGTAAGAAAAATGTGCTGTAATATACCTAACCTGGATATACTGGCAATTGTTCTGTGATGTTTTGTCTTCAAGGTTGGTGAATAGTTTGAAAGCATAACATGCAACTTCAACAGTGGTTGAACTTCTTTTATAGTTTTTGGCACTTGAATTTAATTGGTGGTAAGGATGGACATGGATTACAATGGCTTCATTTTGAATGTGTGGTTTGGATTTAATTTGATGTGATCTAATGGTTGAGAATTTGTTATTTGTTGATCCATGTGCTTTGATTTGTTTTAATGAGAAATAGAATGAGTTGGGTGTTATTTATTGAAGTTATTGGGTTGGGTGTCATTTATTGAACAAAGTGGATTTAAATGTTACTGGGTTGGTTATCATTTATTGAACATAGGGGGTTTAAATGTTGAACAACACAACAGTTATCGCTGACATACATTCACTTTTATTATGTGCAAGTATGGATATTTATTTGGGATACAAAGCTTCAGTTCCGATGAGTGGGGGTTGAAGTGACTGCTACTTATAGTTTTATCTGTTTTTTAGTTGGGTCAATATGGACAGTTGTGGGTCCAATCAATGTTTTGGGAAATTTTGGACATAAATTAATACTTATTTATACTTAATGTTATTTATCTTTGTTTAAATATTAGTTGTAAAATTTTGATTTTCTGGTGGTTTGGTAGGACCAATACAATATTACTCGTCACTGTACAACATTGAACATCTCTCCCCTAACATCAATAAATTATTTTTTAAACCAATATGATTTTCCTTCCCTTGTGAAAATCTATTTGTTAAAATAATTTGATTTTCCTTCCCTTGTGAAAATCTATTTGTTAAAATAATTTCTAGCATTTTTACCGATTAAAAAAAACAAAAAACCAATTACTGACCTAAAAACCTTGCTCGCGGCATTACTCGCTCTCTTGCTCGGTTCTGTGGAATTTGCTTACAACATCATTCGATCTGATCTTTCTTTTATTTATAATTTCTGCATTGGAGGGGACGGCACCAGAAAATACTCGCGAATGGCCATTCCATTGGATTATTCTTCTTCAGGTAGAGTGTCAGTGAATCATTTTCAGTTGCTCCCTGTAGATTAAGGTATTTTTGATGGACTCTTCTGTAGGTTTTCTAAATGGATTCCTGTGTGTAATTTAATCCTGCATATAAATCTATCTTTTCATGATGTTTCATGATGTTAATGATGTTAGAAGGAGAAGAAATACCCAATGAAAATCACGGGAATGGCACGGCAGAATACTCTCAGATCTCAGACTACGAACTGATTTCCGCTGATGATCGGTTGCAAGCCGGCCCTAATAGTAGCAATGGGAATGGACAAGCGGCACAGGGGTTTCAAGCAATTAATTCGCAGGAGGGCGAGGGATCGAATCCACCGAATGGCTCTTCTTCAACCACGGTCGTTTATAATGGTATGGAAATTCATGTGTTTGGGAATGTGGGTGGATTTGCAGACCTTCAAGTGGGCAATAGCTCTGTCAATGAAAACGATTCAGATGGTCCAGAAAAGGATGAGGAAGCGGAGGAAGAGGAACGTAGGAGAGAAGAAGCAGAGATTGCAATAAGAGAAGCGAACATGGCAGACCTGGAGAGGAGAAGAGCCCCCTTAAACCCAGAAAGGCGCGCTGCTATCATCAACGCGATGAGGGGTATTACTTTAGAGGGTTTTAGGCCTGATTGGGCCGACACGGTACCTGAAAATCAATGGGTTGATATCCTCAGAAGGCCTCAAGAGTCTCCGAGTCAAAGATAGCTCACAGTTCCAAAAGGAACGAAGAAATTTCAAATCTGACCTTTTGGAAACACATTCTTCAAAACTTCTCTCTTATTTTTTCGGGGTGTTCATCAAATTTGATTTTCAATTTTGATAATGGGAGAAGGGTTCCAGTAAATCAAGTACATCTCAAAAGACTCTGCAATTACAGTTGCCTTTAAGAAATTCAGATTATTCTTGATGTGGTTTTGGTATCTTGTTTAGATGCTGTCAATAGGTATTTATTGTTTTCACATTAGCTTTTATTTTCCCTGAAAAAATCAAATTTCATTATATCCCTTTTCTGGGATTGTAGGAGTAAAATTAGGACAGTTAAAATTTTGCAGAGCCGGAGTAGCTTCTGTTCTGCTAAATCAATCACGAGACCCAAAAAAGATACATTAGGCTTCACACGGTTGTCCGTTAATGTCAACCACACTGAAACTTAGTAAACAGACCCAAAGTATACTGTAATTGAAAACAGAGGATCTGGAACATCTCCTTATACCTAAATTGGAGACGAAATTACAAATTTGAGACAACCACCCGGCAGCAGTAGATTTTTATTGGCTGTAACCGAGACAAGGTTGACTAACTTCATAGCGTGTTTTGTTGGGTTGTCGGGGACCAAGCAGCTGTGCCTCCGCCCATTCATCTTCAATGAGGATGGGACTGGGAGCATGATATTCAAGAAGGGTGTTAAACTTCCGATCCCATCTTTCCGCCAGCGCCAATGAACTGTTGTTTTTGAAAATTCCCTCTTTGGGTCAGGGCTCTATCGTTCTCAATTGTTGTTAGTCTGTGTCCCATTACGTCCATACTTTCCTGTAATTTCTTAAGAACTATCTTGTGGTTATTTTCAGTCTCCATTGTTTTTATCACAATCCCCCAGGACACGATAAACTTCCTGCTTCAGTTGTGCTGCTAAGATGAAAACTCCTCAGCAGACTGTGAAAGCTTCTTTTCCATTTTTTTTGAACCGAATCTGGGAATCTTTATATTATAAAAGCTGTAGCAAAGCTAAACAAAGGAAGTACATAATACAGCTGTCTTGAGTTTTCAAACAAAATTGGCATCTCTCACATGCCACAAAATCGAACTTGTAAAAGTCCACAGTTATTACATCCCAGAGTTCCTTACAAATATACGTATAGGTATACAACTTTAAAAAAAGCATCTAAAATTCTGATGTTTTACTAAACATATAGATTAGCGAAAAACAAAGTGACTATTAGCTTCTTTCTGCCCGATGTTGGAAGGAATAGGGTTCTGGTTTACAAGTTCCATGTCTTCCATCATTTGGTGAACTGTCTTCCTCTTCAAAATCAGTTTGAACTGAATTAGTTAAAATCTGTTTGAACTGAATTTGTTGACATTCTGTGATTAGAAGCTGCAGAGTAAGACCTCCAAGAAATCAATCTATTGTTTTTGCTGGACCAACATATTCATAATTATAGTATTTCATGAAGTGCACTAGTGTTCATTTTCTTGACATTTAGAAGTCACTATTGAAAGAGAGGTTCTGTTTCATTATATGGACTCTAAACTCCAGGGCTTTGTTGTAATTCACGATAATGGCACACTGAGAGGAACAATAATGCCAGCCTTTGGCAAGGGCGTTCTGGAGCTCAAACTGATGCACAAAGAGAATATCCCAAAGAAAGCCCTGTTCCCAATGCAATGAAAGAGGACCCCTGCTCCACAAATAACACCACAAAATTGCCAAGATGCCAATGGACCAGAAATTTGAGAAACTGAATTGAAGGATATCAGAGTGACACAAGTAAAACCCAAAGAGCTAGGAGGACACGTGCCAGATGAGATTTAAAGATGCAATTTAACCGAAAGATAGATGAAATTCACTAACAGGGGAACCACACACAAGGCACGCTTGACTTCCAGGGGCCAAATCCATGGAATGACTGCACAGTGCGCATGCCCCGAAACCATGTCTGACAGGCAGAAGTTCTAGGAAACCAACCAAAGGCTAAGAGAGGCTCTTACCAGGTTAATCTCTGGCAGAATGGCCTTCGTCGATTTGATACCTCTTGCTTCTCCTGCACAGTGATTCATATCCCACCTTGCCAATGAATACTCTTGTTGAGGATTTCAAGTACCAGTTCGTACTTAATTTCAAGCATGCGAAGGAGGGATGGGCTAGTCCTTTCAAATTTGAGCTCCTCGCATGAAATCTGTTGACAACGGCTATATGGCAAATGGTGTTATTTGTGATCCTACATGTCCTTATATCCATAATCCAAGGGGATTAAGGTATTGGGTGAACCGTGAAAGTGCCACTCCTCACTTTTTCATAAAACACCTATTTTAATTCATTGTCCAAAGAATCAACCTGATAGTTGCGTTCTCATAAAACTTGGTAGAATGAGATCTTATGCAGGTTGCCAACCTCCTTCTGGATTTGGGCTATAATCAAAGCAAGTATGCTATTAGATCGGATTTTTTTCAAGACCACTAATTTGATAAGTATGCTCGAGTCTCCTCTGACGTTGAAGGAACTTCTTTGTTTTTTTTAAGTTCCCTTGTTAGGAGGATACCCTGATAAAGAGCGTAGGTCTAAACTTCTTTTCAATTATTTATCTAAGTACTTGGTTTTGATTATCCATTACAACAACTAGAATTTGAGAGAAACTAAAATAGACCCAAATTGGCTATATCTGCCATACAAAGAGAAAACCATAATAAATTCTATGTAGAGGAGATTGGACAACTGGGTATTGGATATGTGTTGTTACTTGTATCCTTTGCAGTTTGACTTAGTCACATCTTGACAGGGGTTCAGGAGCTCGCCCTTGAATGAAGGTGGTTTGGGAGGGAATTCTCCTGGCTGGGGGTGTTATGAGAGCCCAGTGAGCCCTCTGTCCAGTGTTTTGAAGGTAGAGCCCCCGAGGGAATTTTTTTTGATCTGCTATGTGTTATTTCAGCCACTGGTTTTGGTCCATTGGAATCTAATCTTGGTTAAGGGATTAGTGCTATCATCTAATTTAGGTTAATGGATTAGGGTTGATTGAAGCTTCAGAACACCTAAATATTCATATGGTCGAGTTAATGCAATTAGATAGAGAGAGGGTTCAACTCTGAGTTAGGTTGGTTTTCCTATTTAAAGGTTTCCAGGATAAATCTTGTATACACTGTGAATGTGCCATTGTTATTCTTATGTTTTAGATTCTATTAGTATTGCTTTTCTTGCACAGGTTTATCAAACTCTTCACTGGGTTCTGCCCAATCAACAATTGTCAATACCTAATTGCACCCAAGCAGTTGAATAGATGGTATTGTGATGCTTGTAAGGGTCTCTCCTCGACATATATGGTGTCTGCTGCTGTCTCATTCTCCATGTTACAGCTAAAATAGAAATGCTACAAATTATGCGCTGGGACATCATCCTTACACTGACTAAAATTGACCTATAATAGGTTGAAGACTGCAAAATTGACCTGAGACATTGAAACAATGACATCCTGATTCCCAACAGCCACAAGTTTCCTTGACACTATAGACTTCATGTTAGGAGTTGAAATGTACATTGTATACCAACCAGCCAGGAGTAATTTTGACACCAAAATCTTATAGATAGCATTTTTATCTCCTTTTCAATTCCACATTTGCTTTTGACAAGGACAAATGGAAACTGTGGTAATTTGATTTGCACATGGAGATCAGTCTTCCACAAGGGATGTTTTATGCTTCTCTCTGCACTAGGAATTCTTCAAATCCCAAGGCGTTTAAAGTTTAAACCTATCCAGGGGAAAGAGGAGAGTAGAGTGAAAGTAAAGCCACAACCACAGTGAAACTATCTACCTTCTGTCTCCAAAGGTTTATGGAATAAATTTTGTCAATTACAATCTCTTTGATATCATTTCCATTATCTATGCTGTTGCAATCAAGTATGTATTTCGTGTGTATAGTTTAGGTCTAGTGTAGAGTAGTTTGAATTTTATACGATCACTTCTTGAGGCCATCCACAATTTGGGTAACACTGCACTAAAGTCTAAAAGGTTCATATTATTCTAGTGTCCTTCCAAGAAGGATTTAGGCTGCTTAAGTATATTAAACTAGTCTACCTTTCATCTGATTGCCAAACTCACTGGACTAAAAGGTTCATATCATTTAATTAGTGTACTTCCAAGATGGATTTAGGCTGCTTAAGTATATTAAAACTAGTCTACCTTTCATCTGGTTGCCAAATTTATAATTCCTTATTCACATTAGCTCAGGAAACAAACTACGTCTAATCGTGTTCATGGTCCAGTGGCAAGCTATGCTATGTTTTTACTGCTTTCTCGAGCTTAGAGTTGACATTTATAAAATGCATTATGTATTCAGGTCTCAGGTGACGATTCTTGTTTAAATTCTCATCTGTTTTAAGATGAATAAAATGTTTGGACTACAGGATTTCTTTTATTATCTCATTTTATGAGAGTTTCTAAAGAGTGTTAGATTTAGTCATGAAGACTAGTTATCCTGTGACGTACGTTTCTTTAGTTATTCTCCTTTATGGAAGATTTAAAGTAGGGTTAGACTTGGTCACATGCTTAACTGACTATTATTGTGTGAATTATTTGGGCACAACTTTTTAGAACTGTGACTTGCTAATGGGAGGTTGTCTTCTTGATTAGACTTAATTATAGGCACGTCCACTCATTGGCAACTGAAGTCCCATTATGTGTATAACTTTATAATTTGGAGTCCTTTCCCATATCTTTTTCTGAGATAATTGGAAGCTGGCTATATTGACGACATGGTTTGTTTGGTCTGTTATTTTTTCTTGTAGCTGCGGTTCTGTCTAGAGATTGGAGACAAGTTTTGAGAGTCAAATGTTAATAATTACACAGTACTGCAAAAGATGACAATCAATGGTTGAATGATATATTAAAAAAATTCATTTAATTGACTGCAAATTAGAGGGATTGTTCGGTTCAAAAATTAAAATTAGTTTTCCAATCCTTTGTCAATTATTTCTTTTGTCTGGTGGTTGGAATTTTACAATGAACTTGTGCCGTTCTTTGTTTACGTCATCATTTAGAAGTTAGAACTAATTCTTTTCTCATTCTTCGCAAGATTGTGTCTTAAGTTTTACTGGTAAAGAATCCTCTCTCACAGTGTAGTAAAGTCACATGCTGTATGAATGAAGATTATTGCCAATTTTGATGAATTCCAGTCTACATTTGTCTTAGCAGCAGATTGCATGTTATTGTAACAGCCACTGGTTTTAGCCTGGGAGAAACAACTAAGTTATCTTAAGGGCCAAGAATTAGGCAGTTTTCTGTTTCAGGGAGCGGATCTTTAATCATATTCTATCATAAAGGCTATTCGAGGAGTTCAGAGCAGACTCACCTCTTATGGTGCATAGATATGCAGACTCACACTATGTGCACAAACGTCACAAAATATAGTTTGCAGAGTACATTGTTTCTTGAGAACATTCTTCCCACCAAACATTGCATACAGTTGGCATGAATGTTGGCAGTCATATTCCAAAAGAGCTTCTGCCTTGTGTTTTGATGTCCTTTCACATATCGTATGGTACTCTGAGCATATACTATGCTGCCTAATTCGATCACTTGGCACTGAACGTCATGCTTGATGTTTCTATTTTATTGTCAGTGTCTGTTTGGTATTAAATCTGCTGCAAGTCTGTTTTGCAGATAACCTTTAGTTATTCTTTATGCAAGTTTTGTAATAGCTTTTAATAGATTTTGCGTGTGCTAGCAGAACCGTATAATTAAAGGTGGTTGATATATGCTATTTGGCACTGCTAGTTGCGCTAGTTGATGGGTGGCATCCATCAATTAGCACAATGGATTTTGATTGTATATATATATGAATCTATCTGCATGCACAAGCATTATTCAAGTGGCCCCGTTAAAATTTGTCTATATCCATTTCGATAGCAATCAGTTCTTAAAATCCAATAATCACTAGAGATGTCAGAATTCAATTATATTCTTTAAATTTTCTTCAGTTCCAGTAATTTTGGAAACTTGCTAATATATGCTATTTGGCACTGCTAGTTAAAAAAGGTGGCAAATGGCACCAATCGACATACATCAACCGCCTGAATTGTCTAGTTGCGCTAGTTGATAGGTGGCATCCATCAATTAGCACAATGGATTTTGCTTGTATATGTATATGAATCTATCTGCATGCACAAGCATTATTCAAGTGGCCCCGTTAAAATTGGTCTACATCCATTTCGATGGCAATCAGTTTTTAAAATCCAATAATCTAGAGATGTCAAAATTGGATTATATTCTTTAAATTTTATTCAGTTCCAGTAATCTTGGAAACTTGCTAATATTTGAGTGGATCCATGTAGGGTCCTATTTCTTGGAAATATTATTCGTCATGGGATATTTATTAGGAGGCCAGCTCTATAAAATAAAGAAGCTATTTAATTTGGTTTTGAAGTAATTTATAGCTTCTCGTCCATATGGACAGTGCCTGTCAATATGAAATTATCTCAAACACTCTACTTTGCTTGTCCAAGGCTAGATTTCTATACATGAATATGCAAGCTTTTCATTATATATCTTAGCACAATGCTTCTCAACAAATAGGGCAATTTGCAATCAGCCAGTATGATGTACTGCTTAGACATCACTGGAAAATGGATTCAGACTCTCATCAACTCCACAATAATGGATACTGGAAAAAATGGATTCAGACTGTCTTCAACTTGACAATCTTGAAAATTGCTGATTTTTTTCATGTATTGTGAACTTGGAATGGCTAATTTTTGGATCTAAAGGTAGTAATCTTGGCTTTTGGTTGCTCCAAAAGTGTTTTCCCCTAGTTAGGAGAGGCTTCTCGGGATGTGAAGGGTTTGTGGTCTCCTAGCTACTTCATTTTTAACTTACATTTGGAGAGCTTAGATTAGGTGTGTGCTTGCCTTGGGATTAGTGTTGGGGAGGTGCACTTCTCGATGTGGTTGTTTGCACATGTGGTGTACTTGGCATCTTCTACAAGGGAAACTGTTGAGGAGGATGGACACTTATAACATATGGAATAACCACTTTGGAGGAGGGTGTTAGGCACTTTGATGTTGTTTACTTGGCCCTAGGAGCATGTGATCACTTTAAACACAATTTGAGGAGGGATGCTTGAGCTGAGGAACCATTGATTAAAGGTGCATCGTCTTGGAGGAGGAGCATTTGAGATGTGGACACCCTTGGAGGGTACACTACCTTTAGGGTTGGACAAACCCTAGTGTGGATTTAGACACCATGCTTTGAAGTGTGCCCCATTTACTCTTGTAACAAAAGTAGTGCTTGTGAGAGACATGTCCCAGGGATCCTTGGCTTACATGATGGAAGTGGAGAGTAAAGCTTGTGAGATGTAAGTGCGGATTTAAGTGTTGGATAGTGGGTATGATGCTAGCTTTTTGTTGAACTCTTGGAGATGTTTTTTTCCTTAAACTGTAATTTGTAGATTTATATTATAAAAAAACCGTAGCAAAGCTGACAACAAAGAGTACAATCCAAAAGAGTTCTAAGCTTTTAAATACAACCCAAAAAGGAGAGGCTATTTAGTCTTACAATAGATCCCGAGCCTTTCAAATCGATAAGTGTACAATGTATAGACGGTACCTAGCAATTTAACTACTTCAAATAATGTAATTAGAAAAAACTAGATAATTAAACAAAAGTCTTCATTATTTTGTTGGAACTAATTCCATATTGGCTTTGCTAAATCGAAGCTTTCCCCCCAGGATTCCATGCTTTGTGACTGAGGAAGAAGAGTTCCAAATCCACTATGCTGAAAAAATAGTTTTGAGATGGAACAACATGAAATTAAAATCTAGAGAGATGCATGAGGAATCAATGCCACACTGGGCCTAAGTCCACCATGCCCGTAGCATGCAAAGTTCTTGGGGAAAACCAAGATAATCCCACATAGATATGCCATTACCCTCTGCAATGATGCAAATAAGTGCTAATTGGGGGAGGAATGTGTGTGAGTGTAAATGTGAAGTCTCATCGTTCTCCCTACCATGTTAAATGAGCCCACGGTCATAATGATACCCTTGTGTTGATTAAATGGGTTGCCAAATGTCATAAAAATGATAAATGGATAGGTTCATGTGAGACCAAAATATTTATGTGTAAGGTCCCTTCCTTTTGCCTAGTGGCTAAAGTTGCATATTGATATACTTAGAAATTATTGTCTCTCAAGACATGATAAAATCCAAGATGGAAAAATGAAGAATTGAGGTGTCTTATCCTACCTGGCACAAAATCAAGCCTCACATTTGATGGGGAGGTTCCTTTTTGCATATATCTAATGATGAGCAGAAAGTCTCCAATCACACAAGTTATAGACATTGAGCAACTTGGATATTTTTAATCCTTGAAAAAGTCCATATGCTTTTGCTAGATATTGGAGTGAATGCTTTAGCTCCATGAGGATGAAGATATCGATTTGTTGAGAAATCTAGGGCATTAGCAACCGATTTTATTAATACCCTTTAATTATTTTAATTTCCTAAGTTTATACTTAGGCATCCATTAAAAATAATCAATTATTTTAATAAAACTGTCTCTGGGTGGAATTTCCCAAAACGGTGTCTGGGTATTCTGGAATACATGTGTCCTATCCTCCAAACAAATTTTGAGGCTTAGAGCACATCTGATGTTACGAGAAATCAACTACGTTTGTGGGTGTTATGCCCATGATATGTTGGTGATTGAAGTGATTTATGTTTGAAATTTTCCTGACATTACATTGAAAATTCAACTACTTGTGAGATGGAGCGAAGAATAGAGGATTTCATTGGGTGTGAGACCTAGGATGTTTTACTGAATGGGGTGTGCTATTATGCTTGAGATGGGCAATTTGGACCTATGATGGGTTTTGAGTGTGATGCCCTAGATGCTCTAGTGATTGGAGTAGGTTGTTATGGCCAGAAAGAGCAAGTTGGACCTACGATGGGTTGTGGTTGTATACCAATGTTACTTCAGTGATTAGAGTGGTTGATATGCCCAATATGGGCAAGGAGG
The DNA here is from genome assembly GCA_000404065.3 of Pinus taeda. NCBI lineage: Eukaryota > Viridiplantae > Streptophyta > Pinopsida > Pinales > Pinaceae > Pinus > Pinus taeda. The sequence continues at coordinate 50,722 of APFE031400365.1, forward strand.
AAGTGCCATTCTTGTAAGCATATCAAGAAGGATTATAGTCATGTGACTTGTTTTAGGGGTCAACAAAAAAGGCACTATGCCAATAATTATCCAAAGAACAAGAAAGGGAAGGTCAAACAATAGCATGAATAGATTGTTGGGAGTGTAGGGACTGTAGTTGGATTGGACGAGTTAGAATCCAAGTTTTAGGCTACATTTTTAGTGGTCTGTTGACATTCAGCGAAAAGTGTGTCCACTGTTGGATGTATGTGGACAATAGTGCTTTGAGACTTATGGATTATGACAAGAATATCTTTATTATATTTCAAGGTAAAGGGAATGTCAGTGGAGTTGGGTGATGATGCCTCTTGTCTTATGAAGGGATTGGGCTCCTTTTCCTTTTAGATGCTTTTAGGGGTGATGTTCTTTAGTTAAATGATAATTTTTTTCTTATCCTTGTCTGACAAAGAACCTTCTTTCAGTTTCTTGTGTGATAAATCTACATTCCAATGCAATGTACATACAATGGTGAGAAAATATGTAAAGTTCGATGATGATGTGTGGTTCTCAATACCACATGGGTTTCCTCTAGTGATCTAATATAGATCCAAACTGATGAATGGGTGTAACACTTGGTACTTGCAAGACAATTTTGCAATTTATGAAGGTTAGCCAATAATGTAAAACAAAGCAAATGTACAAGTTGAATAATACAAATGTGGGAGAAAAAAGAGAATCAATTTGACAAATAGAGTGTTGTTTCCATGATGGGAAGCAATTGATCGTAGTAGGAGAAGGTAGGCCACACTTCCTTTCATATGATTGATACATGATGGTAGCGTGCTGGGGCTACATTGAACAAGATGACTAATGTTTGACTCGACTTCATGATTGCCAAGATGGTCTGTCTCGAAGAGAGAGAGAGAGAAATGGGAATGAGTGTTGAGTCTAGAGTTTAAATTTTGAGATTACTTAGAGTTGAGAGTCAATGAGCAAACTTTTATGTTGTGAGAACAAGCAAGCTAGCAACTAGAATTAGAGCCATAACTAGAGACTAAAGCCAATAGCTAAAACCATGAGTTAGAGCCAAAGCCATGAGCTAGAGTTAGAGCCATGTTTCAAAGAAAAATATAAAAAAACATACTGATTTACATTGGTTTCCTTCAAGCTTTTGAAGATAAAAAAACCTCTCAATTTGGAGGTGTGATGCAAAATGAATTTGAACTGATGAATGGGTGTAAGACTTGGTGTTTGCAAAACAATTTAACAATTTATGAAGGTTAGCAAACAATGTAAAACAAAGCAAATGTACAAGTTGAATGATACAAATGTGAGAGGAAAAAGAGAACAAGTTAAAAGTTAAGAAAATAAAACAGGAGAGAAGGCATAGGAAGGGGAAATGAAGGGTAATGGCCATTGGCCTTCCCCCTACACACCCAACTCTCTCCATTTCTTATTATATTTTTATTCTTAATGGTTTTTTTGTTGGATAATTGAGGAGGATGGAAGAAGATCCAAGAGTGAATTGTAACTAGAGATTGTTGAAATGAAACACTAAGCTTAATTCAAAGTCGGTTTTTCCATTTTGGTTTCTAGGGTAAAATTTGTGTTCATTGTCATTGATTCTAATGTTGTTGTGGACTTCATTTGTATGGATGTGTAACCCAGAGCTAATTCTCCGTGGTTGATTAATAGTTGGGATCTTATTTAGTTTTGATTTAAATTGCTATCTATTATAGAATTCACATGGAAATGAGGAACCATAATAACTTCAAAATGTCCATCGTCCATTTCCTCTCAAGGCTTGAGATTTTCGCTGTTAAAAGTCATATGTTGCTACTTTTCAGCTAGTTTACTAATTCTCGCCCCTCATATCTAACAATCCACCTCTCATAGATTGTTGTGTATTATTTCTCTCTCCCAAGGCATTTTAATGTTATTTTGGTCAAATTAACTCTTGCTATAGTTGATTTTGTATTACCTTAGGTTGATTCAATTCTTCTACATCAAATTCTATTTTGTTGGGACGTTTTCCCACTTGCCTGGATATATTTATGTCTCCCTGGGCCTATTTTTCACTTAATTAGGCAAATTCTTTCCTCCATGCACTGTAATATCATATGCTTCGTTGATTCTACCTTTGTCTGAGTTGATTTCATCTCTCAGGAGTTGATTTTGCCTTAGTCAAGCGTTGCCTCTCCCCCCATATTCCCTATGATAGTGGTATAGGTTGTACTCGCTTTTGTGGGTTATCTCTTTCTCCTTGAGGTTACACGATTGATTGTTGGTTGATTTCTAAAGGCTACAATCTCCCTTAGTGTTAACCTCTACATTTACCACCACCTCAACTGTGCGATTTGCCTCTGCTTTTGAAAGGAAATAGTATCAAGGATTTTACATTGTTGAGTTAAGAAGATGACCCACTTGATTTAAAGAATATTTGCATAGTAAGGTAGAGTATCTAGGTTCAAGAGGAAGCTTCATTGAGGTAAGCAATAGTTGAAACATAATGAATTGGAATGAGAGTAACTCCTTAAACACAGTATTTGTCCAAAATGCTTTGTCCAAAATGCTTTTTGTTTAGTGGGAGAAAACGACAATTGTTTTGATGAATGAAGTGTTAATTGGTAGCTTGTATCATCTTGAAATTGTATGAGTTACTCTAATTGACAATGATGTGAAAATTTCAACCCCTAGGTGACTAATGGTCCTTATGATCTCAATCAAACATGTAGATTCTAAAATTTAATTAATGTTGAAATTAAGTTTTAGATCATAGCATCAAGCACATAATAGATAGAAATTATATAGCAGAAGTATATAACACAGTTTCACACATGCATGTAATTCTCCTTTAAAATCAACTTTTCATTCCTTTAGAAAACTTACAAGGAAACCATTGCAAGTTGCCCACAAAAAACATCTTTGCACAATTATTAAAGCAACTCAAACTTGAGCTTCTATATGTTGCTTGAGAGGTACACCTGCTAGAAAAAATAGGAAACAAAAATTCTCTGTTGTATCGACAACACAATGATCGTATGACCCCGGTATATAGGTTCCATATGACTGTGTTGATCATATGGTATTGTTCGTATGGATGTACAACACTGTTCGATATGACTATATGCAATTGCGTGCTTCCTTGAAATCTCTTTCCTCGTTCCTTGCACTCTCCCTTTCTCTCACACATAACCTACTCTACTACTCAACTATATTTAAACCTCTACTTTGACCCATTTTTCTACTTTTGGTATAGATTTTTTTTGTTCCTCAGATCACTCTTAGTCAAAGTCATGCATGAGATACACTTTTGGAGTCAACTGCTAAATATAATACTCACTTTTTCACTAAAGTGAAATTCAAAATTGATTTTCTTTTCAAAAATTATGTTTTGAAAATGTCTCAAAATACTACTCACGCGTTCACATTAAACTTAAGTGGAAGTACCTATTTGCATTCGAGACTTATCTTGGATATAATCATCCCAAAGCCTCTCAAAGTTAGTAAGGTTTTCTCTAGTGCAAATACCTTTGACTAATGGTTCCCCTGAAGCTGTGAAACAATTTAGTGAGTACCGTGCTCATTAGCTCCACATCTTCTACCTTCTCCCTAACTATTGCAAGTTGATCACACGTGTGTGATTTTCATAAGATAAGTGGTGATTGTGTTTGATTTAGTTATATCTATGGATCCGAGTTTATTTCTCTATATTGTCTTCCTATTTATGTTCTCACTCTGGAAAAGACTAACTAGGACATCACACATCTCCTTTGTCATCTTCTTCTTGGACACGTGAGGGGGTCATATAAATGGTATTCAAGATCAATTGCTTGGCTTCCACCTCCTTCTTATGGGCTGCGAATTGTTGGGGTTTCTAGGTGGAGTCACAAAGTCCTTGGCAATATCCAAAAGATCATCCTTTTTTAGTAGGAGTGTAATCCTCGCCTTCCATGCTAAGAAATTCCAGGTACCATCCAATTTTTCCTTGAACTTGAGGCCAGCTGATGCTATCTCTGAGATCTAATGCACAAATTCTCAAATTCTCAAATTAGTTTGAAATTCTCTAGTTACTAGTCCTTTTCAACTGTGGATTTATTGTCACAAATACTTGAGAATCTCAATTAGAGATGCGAGCTTTGATATCATGTGAAAATTTCAAGCCTTAGGTGACTGTTGTCCTTGTGATCTAAATTAAATAAGTAGATTGTTGAATTTAATTAACGCTGAAATTAAATTTTAAACCATAGCATCAATCACACAATAGCTAACGATTAGATGAAGCGTAAAACACAATTTCACACATACACATGTAATTCTCCTTCAAAGTCAACTTTTTATTCCTTTGAAAAACTTATGAGGAAACTTATGCAAGTTGCCCACAAAAACAAAATTGCACGATTATTGAAATCACATTGAACTTGAGCTTCTACATGTTGCTAATAAAACTAGGAAACAATAGTTCTTTGTTATATGGCCCTATTGTACAAATTACATGATGTTGTACAACCTCGTTGTAGGGATTCCATACAACTATACATATATGTACAATACCATCTGTATCACTGTACAAACCTTCATACATATGTATGGAGTTGTTCCATACAATTGTAGAAAGTTGTTCCTTATGACTGTACAAAATTGTGTTGCCCATAAACACCTCTATCTTTGCTGCCTACACTCTCCCTTTTTCTCAGATTCCCAATCTGCTCAACTACTTCACTGTATTGAAGCCTCTTCTTTGACATGTCTTTATACTTCTAGCTGGAAATCTATTTTTGGTATTACTCTTAGTCTAATTTATGCATGGGATATACTTTTAGATTCAATTGCGAAATATAAGACTTCCACTTTTTAGTTAAAGTGAATTACAAAATAGAATTAATTTTGGAAATTATCTTGAACTACTTCTCACATGTTCACTCAACTTATGTGAAAGTTCCCGTCCAAGCTACAACTCTCAACAAATGATAGGGTGAAGACATTGCTTGAATTTGAGAGGAAGATGCTATAGGCTTGTATCACTACTAAGAAAGAGAGCTAGAAATTGGTGTTGAACCTTTACAATGTTAGATTACCTTAAGCCTTTGAGAAAATATTAGTTTTCCATATTTGGTTATTTGTGTTGGTAACAAAAAGTCAGTGGTAGGTTCTTGTAGAGTGGAAGCATTGCTTAGTTTAACACTAAGCTCAATGGCTATAAGAGGTAACCAACAAGCTAATCCTCATATGGATAGAACTATCCTTCTACACCTCGAGAGGAGCACCAAGAAGTAGAGCTTACACTCAGAATTTCTATAATAACATTAACCTAGGAGCCTTTAGAAGCCAAAACTCTGTAAAAGCCCAAGTTGATTGGCTTTTTGACAATTAAGGTTGTTGAACAAGCAAATCTTGTTGCACATAAGATATTGCTCGAGTAGAGTGAACTTAGAGTGGTAAGCACAACAAAGAAGTAAGATGGTACTAGAGTCCATGCCATTAATTTGAAATGCCATGAAGAGCCCTTGTAGGTTGAGCTAATATTGTTTCTCATTTTAAGAATGAAGAACAAAGAAGATACCTTACAACTAGCCCACTAAGAAGAAGATAAATATCCTTATATAGGGTAGGGAATAAAGGCTCAGTGGCCTTTCTAAAGACGAGGCTCAGTGGCCTTTCTAAAGACAAGGCTCCTTGTACACGTAGGGGAATAGAGTTTAGAAGACATTTCCATAGAGGATCCATGTTGGTGAAGTGAGTGGGCTATAAGTCCCTCATTTAGGGATCACTAGGTATTAAAGCAATTACATCCTTGACAGTGACACAATTGCTAGAACTTTGAACATAAAAGTGTAGAATTCAACATGGGTAAACAAAGTAAAGACAAGTTGAAGACTTAAGGGTCAATAATGCTCATCTTCGAGAATAAAATGAACACTTGAAGGAGCAAGTCCAAATGTTCAACAAGAGGATAGAAAAAATGGAGAAGCACGTTGACAATTCTTCCAAATTGTTTCCATTGCTAAAGAAGTTTGAAGAACACCAAGACTCCCTCACCATTGTCATGATCAATTGGGACAAGCATAGAGCATAGCTTGCACACTTAGATGAGAAGGTCATTTAGTTGGATAGTTGACCAGAAGATAGGCTCACCGAAATGAAGACTTGGCTACAACAAGAGTTGGTAGAGAAGGAGAGGGCATTAGCAAAGCTACAAGCAATTGTCCAAGAGCATCAAGAAGCAAGGCCACCTTCCATTACCATTGCCTCAACTAGCACCATGATGGAAACTACTTTGGCAAGGTCACCTTCCTTGGATTTCTCTCATGAGAATTTCGGTGAATTTGAGAAGCATACCAAATGCATTGGTTCAAAGATCTTAAAGCAAATGGTCTATGATGATGGACAAAGGTTAAGTGGGAGAAGGCAATATCTTGAGCCCCATTATAGCTACATTGTGGGTCAAGCATGAAGGCGTAGTTTCGATGGTGGAGTTGAAAAAGCCTTTAACCATGAAGACCACTTTAATGAAGTCAAAAGGCATGTCAAAGTTGGGTTTCTCATCAAGAGAGAATAGTGGCAAGTGAAGGTGGTAGCACATTACCACCTTAGCCTTCTTGTGGCACATTAAAGGAGGGAAATAATGAAGGAAGGCTTGAGGAATCTTTCCTCCTTTAACAATATTAGTCCATCCATCATTCTCTACTCGTTGTTGAGCCTACAAGGACTAACTAGGAATGCAAGAGGCTAGAGAAGTGCTGGGTATGTGTTATATTATTTGCATGATTAGCCCCATGTACTATACATTTCATAGGGTTTAGGTGGGGGGCTCACTACACCCTAAAGACAACTTTTTTTGGATTTTTTTGGGTTCTTTTTTGCCTTGGTTTTTGACCAATGTTTTATCATCCCATTGCAATGTTATTTAAATTAAGGAATCTAATCTAAGTTATGGGAAACAAGGTTTTGGATGCTATGCGATCTTATATATTGTATTGTAAATGGTGAATAAAATACAATGAGTTAGAGGTATGACTCTAAACATATGTTAGTTTTCCTAGTGAAGGGTTTCTAGTGTAAATTTTTGAGTATTATGTGATTTCTATTGTTTACTTTTCTATTTATAAAAGGTCAATGTATACATTGCTTTACTATAAAAGGTTTAAAACTCATAAGAAGTGAGACAATCACTTGTTGGCAATAAGGGCTACTACTTCAGTTTATAATTGGGACATCAGCACTAAAAGAAGTGTTGGGAAGATTGATATACCATATTAATTGTTAGATAACCGTGCCTGGATATTATATGTCCCAGTAACTTATCTTCTGTCATTGTAAAGAAGGATTTCTTCGGATTTAGGTATAGGCCAAACTTACGACATTTCTGAAAAAATGATTTCTAGGTGCCTAAGGTGTTGGTCGTCATTCGAAGAGAAAGTAGTGATGTCGTCTAGATAAATGACAATGAACCGATCCTTTTTGTTGGCGAAGGTGATATCCATTGCCTGTTGAAAAATTGCTCCAACGTTCATTAACCCAATGGGAATTTTTTGGTACATAAAAGTGCCCAAGGAGTAGTGAAACAAGTTTTATACATATCATCCCTATGAATTGCTATCTGGTTATAGTCGAAGAATCCGTCCATCATAGAGAAGCGAAAGGCACCTATTACTCATTGTAGAATAGTGTCCATTTTTAGGAGGGGATAATTAGCCTTTAGGGATACTCTATTTAGATTCCTAAAATCTATGCACAGTCTAATCTCACCACTTTTCTTCCTAATTGGTACTAAGTTGGCCACCCAAGTAGAATATCACAGGGGGACTATAATCTTGGCATCTAGAAGATTTTTTATTTCGTTTTCAATGGGAGGAAGAAGGAGGGGGTTAATATGATGAAGCCTCTGTTTGAAAGGCTTAGCTCCCTCTTTTAAAGGAATTCGATGCTCTATTATACTTTGATCGTAAGCCTTAAGGTCATCATAGGACCATGCAAAGACGTCAGCATATGTTGAGAGAAGGTGAATAGAACGTTTTTTCATGTCGGGCAGAAGAAGCTTAGACAAATTAACCAATTTACTCTCAGATGCAGTGGAGATGTTGACAACCTCTATTTCGATATTTGGGGGTTTAGGGCTAGACTAGCCACGACGTCATTATTATCAAAATTTTTCTCTAACGGAATCAATCGTCTAGGAACGTAATTATTTTTTCATTGAATAACGTCATGGTTACCAATTTTGGAACTTAGGTGAGAAGCTTGAATCAGACATATATCAACGTCCTCGTCTTCATCAATGCAATGATTTGATAATCCTCTAACCAATTGTACGAACCTCTTAATCTCTTGTTCATCCTCGAATACCTGCTAATGCTTAATGTTATTGGGTATGGAGGGTCTGTAAAGAACCTCTATCTCGAACTTGATCTTAAGACCAGTGGGAGGGACGAAAGTATCTGCTGTAACGACCAAAGCATCGACTAATTGATTTTGTTCGCGGGGGACTGTAGTGAAATTGACTGCTAGGAAATTTTTATCAACTAAGTCCCAAACTTGATTCCTATAGGTGCGCAAACGAGGGTGTTTAGTTTTACATTTATTTGTCACCTGTTTAATTACCAGCTTGGAGCCACCATACAGAGATAGGTTTTTAATATTGAGTTTGTGCGCAGTCTCTAGTCCGAGGAGAAGGGCTTCATATTTGACATGTTATTAGTTGTTTCAAAATTCAGTTTAAAGGAAAAAGAAGAATTCTTTTGGGATGGGGTATCAAAACAACACCGGCACCAGCCCGACCTTGGAAGAAGCACCATCAAAGTACATCTTCCACACCGTATTAGCATCAAGAGGGAATGAGAGAAGGTCGGTCTTCTTGGTCAGGGAAGGTTCGTCCTCGGAGACAAAAAACACAAAATTTCCCATGTTTTCCTCGATCGTATAAACTAGGGAATTCTCAGGGTTCATCTCAGAACTAATCGTATAAGTTAGCCTGGATTCCTGGTAAAGACAACGAGTGCCTCCTCCAAAAACAAGGATGATGGCATATGATAGGTCTGATTGGAGCGATCTGCCAAATTTTAACACCCTAGCTTCTAGAGAGAAGCATCCCATAATTTGCAGGAACATTGGCCACAACAATATCCATAACTAGACTTTTGACCAAAACCTGAGCCAAAACTACAACAAGATCCTTAATGAATCCTAAACATTTGACCCTTCGGGAATCAAAAGAATAGAGATCATGGTACTCTCGGGTTATAATCAGCGCAAGATTCTCAATGATTTCTTTGGGCGTAAGATTGTGAGAGGCACCATAATATAACATATAGTTGTGGAGGTTCCAATCGTGAATTTTAAGACTAATATGAAACAGAGGAACCGTAGTGCCACTCTTCTACTTTGTTGGGCCCAAAGAAACTTTAGGGGCATCATCTTCCACATTTATCACATCATTCGATCCGATTTATTGTGGTGATTGATGCGAAGCCTTAAGGAAAGAGTTAATTTCTTCTTTATAGTTAAAGGCATGTCGATTCTAAGTTTGTTCAATTCATTTTGTAGATTAAATTTTTTAATATGAAGAGGTTCTACATCTACAGGGTTAGGATATTCAGGCGTAATATTCTTGGGATGGGGTATCACAGGTTGAGGATTTGTTTCATTATAAGGGAACAACTCCTTCTTGGGCCTAAGGTTATATTTATGTTGAATTTGGGCCTCCAATTGTTGTGCAAATTGTCGAAGTTGGGGATCCAAAAATTTTGGTTCTAGATAATCAGTGATATCAGGGGAATTAGGCGATGTTATATCAAAGGAATCAATAGAATCCAGATTGGGGTATTCTCCTTCTTCTAGATTCATATGCTGCTACACTATCGTCATATTCCTCGATAAGGTTGTCGTTATTTCTTAACAGAGGTTGAATGGGGGGATCATCAACCCTCTATCCACGCTACAACATTTGTTGTGGGTCAGGATGATTAAAGGGGGCTTGATTTCATTGAGGAAGTTCAGGTTACGGTTCTGCGGATTTGCATGGAAATTGGGTTAAACCAAAGGATTCACAGGCGGTGGAAGAGTGGGTCTATTCCCTACTTCTAAGCGCTGAATCTTATTTGTTAGGGATTTAATAAGTTTCGACATTTCTTCAATTTTTTGCTCTTGTGAAGAAGAAGAAGGGGGAATCTACAGAGAAGTATCCACTGTGATTTTCTTACCCTCGGACTTAGCTTCCCAAGGCAACCTCTTTCCAGTAGCAATAAGATTACCCTCACAAGCGCAAGATTTAGTTTGTGCATTAGTTAAGGTTGTAGGCTCTCTCCCTTTAAGAGCATAAGAAAGATCATCATCTAAGGCAGTAGTGTATGCCACAACTGCGGCAGTATCGGAGGGGTGAACTAGAATCGGAAGGTGATTGTAACACTTAGTAAAACTTTTATTAAAATCTGATACAAATTCATTTGATCTTAATTTTAATGTAGCAAATTCTGTGAGCCACAATTGATTACTCTTCTTAACCCCATATTGTTGTATAAACAAAGAAAGTAGTATGTCCATATTAATGGTATTTTGGGAATGGGTTCTAAACCACTTGCGGGGCTTGCCTTCAAGGCTTTTTACAAACATCCTCATGCATACGTTGTCGTATTCTGCCTCTAAGTTCTCGCAATAGTCTTGGAACTTGATCACATGATCCTCAATGCTTTAGTTACCTTCATTATTGAACCGTGGAAGATTTCGATCATATTTCAGGGGAAAATAATGTAAACCTCCTTGGAGGTCAAGGGGGCGATATCTGACGTTAACCCAAGCATTCATAGTTGGAGGCGGAGGAAGAACATGAGGGATAAGGGGAGCTGAGGAAAGTGACTGGTTAAGAGGAGGAGGTGGACTATTTAAAGGTGTCGCTAGAGAAAACACAAGATCAGGCTAAGAGGAAGATGATGAAGAAACTGCTTGAAAGCTTGAGCGCGAGGGGTTGGGATTCCTAACGTCCCGAGGATTAGATGACAACAGATAATTAAGTTCAAATTTGTCAACTCGTTCTCTCCTATTCTTTATAGTAACCAACACTTCGGGATCATCTAAAGGAGGGTCAATAACCTCAGAAGTCGATCTGGTTAGTGTTCAAGTGGTATCCAGGTTTAAATGGAAAGTAAAGAAAACTAAAGAATTTCTAGGCTACATTAGTTTTACACGTAAATTCTAACTAATTCATATGAATACAATTACAAACTTTAACATAGTACCTCAACAACGATGAATGTGCACTTTCGTAGCGGCTTTCAAACTCTGCAAGGATGTTGTAGTCCAGGGATATGTAGGTTCGGTTGGGCTCTTTCGTCTTCTTGTGTTAAGACCTCCCAATTTTGTTGTAACCCTTGATGAGTTTGGGAAACCTGCAATGAAAGTTCATATAATCCGTGAAGCACACTGCATTGATCAACCAAACCAAATAAAATATGTGGTTGAGTAGGGTTATAATTAGTCATCCACAATTTTAAAATAATAGCTTCCCTGACAACGACGCAAAAAGAATGTTGGTGTTCAAATTGTTCCCACATATAAACAATTTAAGTACGCATTCTCCGAGGACTAAAGAATCCTCCCGTTCTATGCGTAACTGCTGACCTCTGTTACACCACAGGGGGAACCCTGAAAATATAAATATATGATTTTAAATGAGCAAATAGATTTAGGCTAGAAAGAGATAATTTGTTGTTGTAATAATAAGTGGATTAAACAGAAGAGAGGAACATGACTTAATTAGTCTCAACTCTGAGATTCCTTTCCAGATAATCAGAGAAAATAACAATTTATTTGAACGAAGGTGATAATAAGGTTTTCAGTGAAGAAAAATAATGAAAATAAAGTATAAGAAAATAGAAATATAGGAATGTTCACCACGCTTGAGTTATGATATGTGCATCAAGTACAAACATGTTATAATTTTGCCTTATTTTGTAAATGGTAACAATTAATAATTAATATTGTGATCAAAATCGCCACCAGAGGCATTTTATAATTTGGGGAACACAACACATACATAGATAAAACAAATTTAGAACATAAATAGTGAGAGAAACTAATGAAATTACATTTAAGGAAATGATCATTTCCAAAATGAAAAGTAACTTTCATTCATTAACCATCCCTGATTAATCATCCAACTTATGTTGATAGTATGAATATCGAAACATAAAATCTAAGTGATTTAATCTCTAAACAAGAGCAAGCCTCAAATTAAGTTTTACTGTAATTGTAGATTAAAATAACCAAAATAGAAAAAGGAAAGGAAATGAAATCACTGAAATAGAACTTCAAAATTGAAAAGCAAAATTGTGCAACATGTATATAAAAAGTTTCTCACTTCTGCCAACACCCCCCTCGTAATGGGAAACAAAGCTTTAAATAATAGTTTTCAAAAATATAACTGTCTCTTGCAAATGTCTTCAAAGTTAAATAATAGAAAGAAATAAAATAAAATTCGGGAATAAAATAATCAAACATCAGGCCGTCGTAGTGACTTTGGAGTTTTGGCCTTTTTAGTCAGTTCCATAGGAGTGAGTGTGTGAGACCTGTTCTTTCTGATTGTCGGAGCTCTTGTCGTAATTAAAGGAATCTCTGTAGAAAATATTTTATGATTGACAAGCTCGTGCAATGTACTAAAGCAAAAGACAAGAATCTACTTCTACTTTCAACCAGTGGAAGCTAATAGATCGATGAAAACAATATGAACAAGAAGAAGATAAATCAATGGCACATAACACAATAAGTATTCGGGGAAAGCTTCAGCTGAAAACCCCCACTATATGTATTGCATTAAATCAGAAATCCAAGATGATAATACAATGCTTGTTCTCACAAGAACAATCCCATCACTTAGTATGATCAATCTCCCTGCTCACAAGCAAGCTCAAGCCAATCTCTAACTTCTTCTGCTGCTCTCCAAGCCCCTGATTCCTTTCCCCTTGGTCAAATAATTTGGATGAATACAATATGCTCTGCTCAACGTTGACCTTAACCTGCACAAGTATTCCCTATCCTCCGCTTGATGACTTCCTTTGGCCAATCCTTAGCCAAATTTCCAAGCCTCCAAGCTTCTAATTATTTGCACAATTTCTAAGAGAATTAGCCTGTATTTAAAGTGAAATTCTTCATCCATAACTGCGCAATCCAAAATTAGGTCATTCTTTGATTGCATGCATGATATTTACAACTCAGTAAATCATACGACTAATAGTACATTGTCCCTGCACTCTAGTCTCAACTGGATCTTTCTCTGAAATGACATACATGAGTTTCTCATGAGGGAATCTTCAGTGAATTGGAGTGACACTTGTGGATGCACTAATAGACCAACTGACTGCTAATCTGCTATTAGTTCCACAAACAGTTAGAACTAATTTATCTGAACATAACTCAGTAAACTGAGTTATCTAATTACAACTCACAATTAAACGCATCTTGGACCCCTAAAACTTAGGGAAAACATATACATGACTTCAAAAAGAATTTCAACTCGAAATTCCTAAGTTAACTATTACAAGTTGTTATAAGAAAAGAATTACAATTTTAATTCACAATCTAATTCAAGGACGAATTAAATTGGAATTTCTAAATTCTATTTTTAACCTTTCTTGTTGCTATTTTCAACAATCTCATCCCAATCTTCGGGTTGGTGGTGGGCCCCAGTATTGCAGCGATAATGCTGCAACTCCTGGGACTCCCTTCTTTAATTTTATCAACCCGGTAGTTCGTAACAAACTTGGAAGCGACGGTGCTGTATGCACAAGTACTAGCTTTTGTCACAGCTGTCACTTGGTCAGCTGGCACAAGTCCGCTAGGGGCTTAAGCCAACTTCTATGAACTCTTAGAAGAAGCTTTTTAATTGATGGATGAAAGCTAACTCGAAGGAAGCTAATCTATTTGCGAAAAGAGATTGAAAAACTGAAGGAAAGCGCAAACTTAACAAACCCTAATTCTACCAGCTAGTCCTACTGATGCAAAGATGAGAATGCAAACTACTAAAAGAGATGCCATTACTCCTATGAAGGTAAAATACATGTGTCTAGACTATCTCTGTCCTAAGAAAACATCTTTTTGTATTTTTGATTAAGTTGTCAGTTTCATCATGCATATGCTTTCACTGTTCTTTACTGTGCAGGGGTAGATCAATGAGGAGAAATGCTTGGAAAAGGTTGGGAAGGTTCAGAGAGGGTCTAAGGAGTCCCTAACACCCTTCCAGAGAGTTCCACAAAGTTTGGCTGTCAAGAAACCTCATTTGTGAGCTTCTACAGGAAGTCTGCAGGGGTTCTACAAGATGTTCAGGAATTTCTACAGGATGTTCAGAAATTTCTACAAGATGTTCAGAAATTGGATTTTAGAGGATGGGTGAGTGAGGGAAGATGCATGAATGGATAGGGAGGTAGGATAGGGGCCTGGAGTGACCCAGGGACTAGTGGATGGAGTGGTGAGAAGGTGTAGAAGGCTGACTTGGCTTAAAGAAGGCTGAAACAATGATTGCGCAAGAAGGTAGGGTTATGTGGGCAAAAGGACAGATGTGAGACGAGGAACCTAGCTAGGAGATGGGACAGCTGGCTCTGGTGAAGCTTAGGTGGATGAAAGAGTGGTGGGGACGCTCTGCACAGTGTACATTCAATCGAATCAACAAAGTCTTACAAATAATCAAAGTCCTAGCTAATCTAATCTAACTGACAATAAAATGAATGCACAACAGCTTTATTTGGAAAGAAAACCATGTACATCAACTATGAAATGAAACATTTCAGAGATCTAAATGCATAACCAACTTCTACAAATGGAAACAGTACACTAAGGATTGCATGGAGTTGAAAACAATTACAATTTCTGGGTTTTTTAAAGTCAATGTATTTTAGCGTTAACAACATGGATGGAAATTGTTGGAATTATCAAGATTCGAGACATGATATTTAATCTTTAACATCATGTTCGAGAATTGTTGGAATTTTATAGTTTTTCAAAGTCCTGATATTTTATCTTTAATTCCATCGCTAAAAAGTTTCAAAATTGTAACCCGTTTTTTTTTGCTTGTTCCAACGTCAACACTTATTTTTTGAGGGTATTGTTTTCATCCATTTTGCAAAAAAAACGGTTTTTACTTCCATTTAAAAAAATGTTGAAAATTTACCCTAAAAAACATAGTTCTAGCATAAACAATTTTAGTCTTTGGGTTGTTTTTCCATTTTTTTTTGTGTTAGAGTACCCATTTTGAAGTAATAGTTCCTTGATCGATAACTATGTTTCTGGCAATTAAATTCCAAAACATATAACTTTCAATAAATCAAAAAAATTGTATAACTTAGAAAAAGTCATATTGTTGTAAAAGTATTATGCTTCATTTCCTTTAAAATAAAATTCACATGTTAATATTAAGACATTGATTTAGTATCTAAATATCTCTGTATTTAAATATATTGCAACAAATTTATATAATTATAAATAATAGTTAATTTTTATGCCCCACTCCTTTTGTATATGTGTATAGTGACGCTTTGAAATTGTAAAGTCAAATATTAAGATAATAATAAGCAGCTAAAGATATGAATGTGTTTTTGTTTATATCACTCAAACCACTGTTTTTTCAATGTGAAGATAAAACAAAAACATCAACGAAAAGAGGGACAAATTTATTTGTTTTTTGAATTTTAAGAATGTGTACATATTATAAAAACACAAGTAAATTTTAATTATAAACTTATCTTAAAAAAAAAAGTGTACACATTATTATAGTGTGCATGTGTTATTAAAGTATACACTTCATGTTCAGTGTGCACATAATACATGTGTTATTAAAACAAACATTAAGGTTGGGTGTGCACATTATTATGATGTACATGTGTTATTAAAACAAACATTCAGGTTATGTTATTATAATGAAAATGTGTTATTAAATCAAACCATTCATGTTTACATAAAATAATAATGGTGTGAAATATTTTTAGACTAATATTATTTTATAAATAATTTTTAACATTAAAAAGTTTTTTTAAAGACAAGTAATTTATTTTTCTATATTGATCATAGCCAAAGCACGCTACACCCATCTCCTTTGTATAAAACTCAAATAGGTCATGGTTGGAAACCCTATTCAAAGTGCCCAAGGTCTAGAAGCTTCATCTTTCTCTCTAAGGCCCTTGTTTTCCTGACTACCTTATTCAAAGTGCTTAAGGTTTAAAAGCTTCATTTTCTTTTGGAAGATCCTTGTCTTCTTTTTTACCATAGTTTAGAGCTATAAATACATAGTTGATGCCAAAAAAATATGAAAATCATATGCTTCTTAAAAGTTTAGAACCCTATCACATAAATCGAGAAAAGCCCTTATTAAATACTTAAGCCTTGGGTATTGTTTTATAACTACTATAAACCCCAAAGACTTACCCATATTACTAAAATCATTATAATACTAATTTACATAAGAGTTTTTTAAATTATCATTTTCTTTTTTAATTATCATTTTTTTTTTTTTTCCCTAGTATGACATGTTCCACTATTGAACTTCCCATATTACTAAAAACATTGTAATATTTTTAAAAAATAATATTCATTTAATAATGAATTTGTAATACTATACTTCAACTATTCATACCATTTTCCACAATATTTTTTTAAAATCATCATTTTTTGTTGTTGGTTTCATGTTTTTTTGTCAATTGTAATACCACCACAAACTTAAATTATTAATATATATATTACAAATTTAAATTTTTAATTTTAAATTAAAAAAACAAAAAACTACATAAATTTCAAGGTTAGAACTCGATGGAATAAACCATTAAAAACCAACACTTCCATACTATTGATTGAAACTCTATCAAATAAACCATTAAAAACCTGACAGTGCTGGAAGTTTTACACAAAGAAAAATAACATGGCACTTACCAAATTGTCATGACACTTCCCAACCATTTGGGTGGCCTGATTGAGGAACACTTCATTATTGGCTCAGAAGGGAAATGATCCCCTTTAAAAGCTTGGAACTCTATCAAATAAACCATTAAAAACCCGACAGTGCTGGAAGTTTTACACAAAGAAAGATAACATGACACTTACCAAATTGTCATGACACTTCCCAACCATTTGGGTGGGGTGGCCTGATTGAGGAACACTTCATTATTGGCTCAGAAGGGAAATGATCCCTTTTAAAAGCTTATATTAGCCCAGAGTACATTATTTACATTACATACAAATGCCGAATCAATCACATCAATCACATAAATTATAACTCTATCAAATAAACCATTAAAAACCCGACAATGCTGAAAGTTTTACACAAAGAAAGATAACATGACACTTACCAAATTGTCATGACACTTTCTAACCATTTGAGTGGCCTGATTGAGGAATACTCCATTATTGGCTCAGAAGGAAAATGATCCCCTTTAAAAGCTTATATTAGCCCAGAGTACATTATTTACCTTACATACAAAATGGCAAATCAATCACATAAATTATATATGCTCAAAAAAGAAAATTAATATAGCAAAGATTAGAACGAATTCTCATGAGCTCCATAGTGAAACTGGCCGCTGGGTAGTTCCTAAAACGCCATGGATAGAAAGGATCTGCCATATTTGTGAGAATAGGAGCGTCGAGGATGAAAACCACTTCCTCTTAGAGTGCCCTGCATACAACCACATTAGATCTCAATTTCACAACCTTTGTTACAACACTGACCTTCCTAGCCTTTTACAATGCCAAAATTATAGTGAGCTCGGGAGGCTTCTCTCCAAGCTTTTTGAGCATAGGAATAAAATCTTAAATCAAAATAAATAATTTGTCTTTTTAAGTCTGATAGATCATTATTTGGTCTCAGTGGACGTTAACCACCACCATCATCATCATCATATACATGCTCAATAAAACACCTATACTGCCGTGCAGCATACAATAAGAATGGATCACGGGTGGGGAGCGGGAAAGTCCACCGCCAAAACCGCGTGAACTGTGCGCAATACAGTAACCAAGAGTACCTAAACTGGGCTAATGTGGAAACGTATGGGTTAGAAGCCCGATACAATCTCCCATGTTGACAGACAATTAATATATTCTTCACTGAGAAAATTGCCACAGAACTAATTCACCAGATCGGCTATCATCTTCGTCGAATTCATCTGAATTGAAGTTTTGGCCGTCAAGCATATGATAAGGTGTGTTTGTAAGAAATGCTGTCAAGTCGACTTTGGAAAAATCCTCGCTCTGCTTAATATCTATCTCAATAACCTCTGTCTTTTCCTGTAGATCCACAGACTGAAGAGAAGTTTGAGAAGGAGGAGAAGTAAAGGGCGGATTAACAAAGGCTGCAGCCGCTGCAGCTTCCTGTATATCTCTTGCTGCATTAGATATGGGGCGAGGAAGATGATGGACAGTTTCCGGGAAATTGAGAAAAGCCAAGTGGCCTTTCAAACACAGAGCGGCCACGTCGTGTGCACGAGCCGCCATTTCTGGGGTGGAGAAGGAGCCGAGCCAGATGCGAGATTTCTTCTTGGGTTCTCTTATTTCTGATACCCACTTTCCCCATTTACGTTTCCTCACCCCTCTGTACACCGGATGCCGTGTTTCTCCTCTTCCCTTAAACTTTCTCCCGTTCTCCACCCACCTTTCGTTCCATTCGGATTGCTCTACTTTATCATTTCTATCATCTGCATTCTCTCTATCAACAACATCAACTGTGCCGCTGCAAATTTGTTTGGTGGGTGAATCTGGACTTGCTGCCTCCGTTTGCCCTTCTTGATACGCTGCAGCCATTGACCTCACCTCTTTGCCTGTGGGGAAGAATATGGGAGATTTTATACAGGAGGATCCATTCACTGCCTTGGCTATTTGTGCTGCTTTTGGTTGCAGCAGTGGGAATGAGGAGGACCGAATTTTGTGAATGAGAGGACACCAGCTATCGTTGAAGTAGCCTGTCGTCCCCAAATGAAGTAGTATGTGCAATTTGTGGATTGCGAAATGAAGTAACATGTGCAATCTGTGGATTGTGGGACACCAGATATCATTAAAGTAGCCTGTCACCCCCAAATGAAGTAAGATGTGCAATTCCAGGATTGCCGAATGAAGTAACATGTGCAATTTGTGGATTTTGGGGCAGCGGGCTGCCTTTGTGGATTTTATTGCTTTACTGTGATGATCATGTCGTCGAAAAAAGTCATATATCAGTGAAGTTTTGGACAATCACAAATTATAAGCATATATGGAAAGCTGTATTATATATCTCTTTGAACGCACCTTTAAATGCGCATTTGTACCGCTATATAGAGCTGCTGCGCTCTTTGTTTTCGAAGCCAAATGTGATATATATACATGATAAGATGCAATGGGTTGGAATGAGACACAGCATTCCACCCGTCAACATCATCCTGGAATGGTATAGGAATAAAATAATATCCGATAAAATGAAATTATGGTTTTGTATACACATGTACATATACCACACAATCTAAGAGTATATTTTTCGCACATCTTTTCATTACATTTCGAAATGATAAGGTCCTCTTGTGATGGTTTCAACAACTTGAAAAAAATTAGGTGAAATTTGCTTAGGAAGATGGGTTTCTTTATTTTGAAATTAGACATAAGAATGAAGAATTTATGTCCCTTCCTAATTTCTCTTTAACTTGCTTATGGTCAAAGCTATAGCTCCATTAAGTCTTATCTTGAATTTGGCAATTTCACGTTTAAATATTGTTCTATTTAGTGTGCTTTCCTTAGTGATCCAACTCATTCAATTATGATTATAGAAACTATGATTATAGAAAATATGTAAGTTTAGAATATATAATATTTACATACATTTTATGTAAGAAACCATTATCTTATCTATAGAGAACAAATGAATGCCTTTAGGTCTCAACTCTCACATATTTTGGTTTGGAGATTCTCTATCATTTTACTATTAGAACCTTCTCCTCGGACTAAACCAAACAAATTGAAAACATATTTTCCTAATTTTGTTAGGCATTAGTTTCAAATATGTGATTGACCATATGTAAAATAGGATGGATTCTGTTTTTATGGAATACAATCTTAGGGGAATCTTCCTGGCACTTTCCCTCATTTCTAATATGGTATATAAGGTAAAATAGATTTTGCAAAAGATTGAAGTTTTTTCAACACAAGGCTCAAGGATATTTTAATAATATAGTCATTAATAACTCAACATGCCACTTGTCCAAATTGAACATGGGTGGGGAGGCTAACACTCCCTTTCACAACAACTTGAGATATGTTGGAGTAATTAACTCCTACTTGTCTTGTGGTAGAGTAATTTTCTTTGTTTAGAAGTTTGTTACATTTAAGAGAGATCTTAGATCCTATTTAAGTGTGTGGTTGAGATATTCTCTCAACATACTGATTGTGTGTTTAAGATAGTATTTTTAACTTTGACCAATATTTGATGTATTTACATGTATGCTTATTATAATGCAAACACATTTTTTAATGTGCAATTAGATTCACAAACTGATATCAAAGCCCTTTTGGGATCTTTGTGCAGGACAATGAGATTAGGCCTTCAACATGTATTAACCAATAGGTTGTGGCGTTGAGTCCTGCTTTATCGTTCAAGTATGATAGACTTGATTTCAGACGTGTAGTTTGCAGAGGATGCTCAAGTCAGAGAAAGGGCTAGTGTTGATAGCTAGAATGTAAGCGATTGTAAGAAATGTTGTCGCTATAGGTGACTTATAAAATATCCGCGCCCAGTGGAGAAGTTTTCAGGTGCTCAAATTTTTTTATGTGACTAATGTGTGAAACAATTTGCTAGTATGCTAATGTGGTAAGCATGGTGTTGTCTGAAGGATCATGGAACTGAGAGTTGTTAAAGAAGCCAAGGGATCGTGGGATTGGTAATTGTTAAAGAAGCAAGTGTGAGCCTAACTGGTTAAGTTGAATTAGAGCTATTGAATGGCTTAATTTGTGTAGTGTTGGATGTGTTGAGTGTAATTGGAATAGTTATCATCAATACAATCACTTTCCCATTATGTCGTGAACTCATGGCTGACTTCACTCTTTAAGGTTAATGACATTGATGAGGTGCTGACGTTGGTGGTTTCAAATTTTCACTATTATATTATATTGAATCAGTTTTAAGATTTTGTATGAGGTGTATATTTTTGTGAGAAAATTTATTTAAAGGTCTGAAGTGATTTACATAAGGGACCAACAGTAGATAAAAACTCAGCATGAATGGTTGTTAAAATAGTTTGGTAGTTGTGGATCTAGGGAAGAATCCCTCATTTGTTGAAGACGTGGAGTGGTCTTCTCATAAGGTTATGTGACAGCTTGGGACGTTGTTCAGTAATTGACTTCGGGAGATCCGTGATTCGGGAGTTGGAGAGTGTAACTCAGGAATCCATTGTCAAGTACACCTTTACGAGGGTTATGAGACCGGTTGATGGAGTTAGTGTCCTAGAATATTTCAAAATGATTAAAGGAATTTGATGAAGACCTTACTTGACAGAGATCAAGACAAGTGTTCGTTGAGGGAGGGAGTTGGAGTAATCAACTCCTACTTTTCTTGTGATAGAGTGATTTTCTTTGTTTATAAGTTTGTTACATCTAAGAGAGATATTAGATCTTATTTAAGTGTGTGGTTGATATATTCTCTCAACATATTGATTGTGTGGTTAAGATATTATTTCTATCTTAGACCAATATTTGATGTATTTATATGTATGTTTATTATAATGAAAACAACTTTTTAAATGTGCAATTAGTTTCACAAATTGCAACAATATAGTCATTAATAACTGAACATGCCACTTGTCCAAATTGAACACGGGTGGGGAGGATAACACTGCTCACAACAACTTCAGATAGTCATGATTGGCACATTGAGATGGATTCCGTTACACTATTTAGTAAATTCAACCTACGCCCAAATGAGAGCCACTTATGACATTAAGAAGAGAACCTTCTATATATCTTGCGATATAACCAACCTCATTCTGTGTGCCATTGTTTTTGCATGCACGTGCATACAAATACAGTCAATGAAGCCCTAAAATTCTGAATTCAAGCACTAGCATTGGGTTTGAGTGTCTAACATACTCAATCAATTTTATTTTTTTAGTATTTAGCTCTTCATTTCAGTTATGCATCGTATATTATTTTTCTTGGTGAGGCAAAAAAATGTTAGTAGAAACCAAAGAAATATGTGTTTTAGAATTATGATAAATATTAAAAAAAATTACAAAACAATATATTTTTTTTAATATGTGTGTAAAAAGATCTATAAATGTGTATAGTTTCATCAATAATGAATGTGGACCATATTTAAAAATATTATTGAAAATGGAGATAACGTTTGTCACTCCAAAACTAAAACCAAAACCAAAGCAACAGGGAGGAAAAAGAAATGATCCTACCTATTTTTTTGAACTCTAAAGAATGTGAATACATTATAAAAATAGATGCATGTTTTTGTTATAAAATTATATTATAAAAGCATGTGCACATTATTAAAGTGTGCATGCATGTTACTTTTACATAAAATAATAACGATGAACCTAATATCACGTTTCCAAAAAAATAGCATTGAAATATTATTTTTAGGGAATAAGAATTGTTTTCACTCTCTTGGCCATAGTCAAGACTCCTAACTCATTTCTTTGCATAAGACCACGTAATTGTGCTTGGAATATCACTCAAAGTTCAAAGAATCCATGGAGAGGGCATGTGTCATGGTTGGAGACCTTATTAATTGTGATATAGGCCTAAAATATTCATTTTCATATGCAAGTATTTGCTTTTCCTTTTTGATGAAGGTCTAGAGTCCTAGGCCCATCGTTTCCCTCCAAAAATAATTAATGAAGATGATATCCCACTTCAAACCCAAACACTAGACAAGAAGGTCTTATATGGTGCTTTAATGAACCTTTCATGGCACTTGAGCCCAAGAAGCCTTCTTAAAATATAACATCATCTATATTCTTCCTTATCTATTGTCAAGACCCAAAGACCTATTAGTCTTGTTGAAAACATCATAATGCATCTTACTAAAGTACTCATAGTGAAAAGATCCCGAGAATAGGAAATATCTTATGGGTTGTAGGTGTTTTTAATTTTGATTTAGCCTAGAAGGCTTCCTTTAGAGAATGAGACCCCTTGATGTCCTCCCCCAGCCTTCATCAAACCATGAGACCCATTATTGGTTCATAACTAACCTAGTCATGGTTCCCATATCCTACTTTGGGGTGATCAATATCATACAAAGGTCATATGTGGTGGCTTGATGACTCATTTATGGTGCTTAAGCCTATGAAGTAAGATTTAATACTTAAGGCTATTGTTCCCTTCCTCCAACTATGTGTAAGGACTTAATATTCATCCATGATGCATACAACATTATAGTGGCACCCATATTCAACTTAGATTGTAAATAATATCTAGACAGGGATTGTGTCAGAGTTTCTATATATTTTTCTTGGTGCTTGAGCTCAAGCAGGTTCATTTAGGGCATAAGGTTTTTGTTCCCTCTTGACCATGTTTATTCCTTGACACCCATCTACAATGTATAAAACTTGCTCATAGTGACTATATCCAAATCAAAGGCCAAAGATCCCTGACAAAGTTATTTTCTTTTTTTTTAAGAGAAAAAGTTTTTCGGCATAAATCACATGATAATACATTTGTCGACGCGTTTTGAACCAACGAGTGTGGTTCATCGTTAGGACAAGTTGAAGAATCAGATCATGGCTACATATTAAATAGGGAGAGCATATCTTCCAACGGCTAGGTTTGACTGAAAAACGGTTATATTAGACTGGACAGGACAAACAACTATAATTTACCCAGAAGCGGCTAGATTTGACTATTCAAATTGCTTAATTATAATAATATCATTATGTTAAAAAAAAAGAGGAATCTTATTTTAATACTCATCATGTTTTATTTTAAGTAAAAAGTTAACCAAATTTGAGCCAAAAATAATAAATCTAGGGAACATGATAATGAGTAAATTGTTAATGTGTATTATTAGTTTTTGAATAATATTAATACTATATTATTATAATAGTATTATTCTTATTATTAATGGCTTGGGTAACTATTTAATATAAATTAATTAAAACACTTAGATCTAGGGGAAATTACGTGAAGTGCAAGGATTTAATTATTACTAGGTAAATATTTATTATTATTATATTATTATTTTAATAAATAAATAACTCATATAATAAATATTTATGATTAATGGTTTGGGTAGCTAATTAATATAAATATTTTAGTAAAGCTATCTAATGGGAACATAAAATTTCTTATACTATATAATTTAACCCCTTTAGACAGCTATGAAAAGGACCATATCCTAAATATAAGGAAAAGAAATTGAGGGAGATTAAAAAATCAAAGAATTAAGGATAAAGAAAGTAGGTTAAAGGATAATAAGGGGAAAATTATAGAATTCTAGAACAAGTAATAGAGGGAGGGGAAGAAACTACTAGGAAGAGAGGGCAGGGATCCAACAACTACTAATCTTCCAACTGTCATCTCTATTGAGATTTCTTGGCCTTTTTTCAATCTCAAGGGCTTCCCTAAATTTATGGTGATGGAATTGCTTAACCTTAGCAATAACCTGGGCCTCCTCAATACAAACATGATGTTTGGTCTTCTCCGCATGCTCCGCTAGTGCATAAGACTTGGTTCTCCCATGTTTTAGGTCAGTTGCGTGCTCATTAATCCTTTGATTAATAGAGTATCCAGTCTCACCAATGTAGGGGGTCCCATAGGAACAAGGACTAATATAGACACCCTTCATGTCCTTAGGGTCGACAGGATCCTTCACAAGTGGGAGGGATTTACGAATGGTGTTGAAGGTCTAAAGGTCGAGGGAACATTATGCTTCTTAAGAATCCTGGCAATCTACTTATTAATATTATGCTCATTAATATTATTCAAAAACTAATAATACACATTAACAATTTACTCATTATCATATTCCCTGGATTTATTATTTTTGACTCAAATTTGGTTAACTTTTTACTTAAAATAAAACATGATGAGTATTAAAATAAGATTCCTTTTTTTTTTAACATAATAATATTATTAGAATTAAGAAATTTGAAAGTCAAATCTAGCTGTTTCTGGGTAAATATAGCCATTTGTCTAGTCTAGTCTAATATAGCAGTTTTTTCAGTCAAACCTAGCCATTGGAAGATTTGCTCTCCCTATTTAATATGTAGCCATGATCTGATTCTTCAACTTGTCCTGATGATGAACCACACTCGTTGGTTCAAAATGCATCGACAAATGTATTATCATGTGATTTACGCCGAAAATTTTTTTCTCTTAAAAATTTAATATGGATCACAGAAGCCTCAATTCAAGAAAGTTATTTTCTGTTAGTTTGAGGACTTGTTTAAGGTCCTTCAACTTCAGAATGTTTTAAATTATGCTAAAACATTTGTTATTGTTATTGATGCTTATAAAGGCCTCGTGAACCATCCATGGTTTATAAAACCTTTTAATCGGTCCATATCCAACTCAAATGCAAAAAAATTACCTAGAGAGGTATGGTTCCATGTTGTTTTTCATGGTGCCTCATTTCAGGAAGAGTTTTTGGGGCCTAAGGGACTTATTCTACTCCATATATGTTTTTTAATCTATATGAACCATTTCTAGGTATCGTGACCTATATGCTTTATTCCCATATTCCTTTAGTACGATAAACATACCCTAAAGTGGTTTTATGTAGTGGTTTGAGGAAGTTTCATGCTATTTGAGCATAAGAAACTATGTTTAGGGTCTAAGGTTGTTTTTCCCTTCCATAACCATAATCAAAGGATTGAAAATATTGTTACCATGGTTAAGGATTTAAGACCCATCTATGATGCACAATACCTATTGATGTATCTTAAATCCAACTCCTATGCGTAATACCCCTAGTAAGGGCTTATGTCACAATGTCTAAGTGTTATTCATGGGTGCTTGAGCCTGATTAGCTTACGTTAAGGCTTAAAGACCTTATTTCCTACTTTTATTATGTTTAGTCCTTAAGACCAATTTATAGTGCAAAAAACTTACTCATGGTTTTTGTATCCCACTTGGAAGCCTAGAAATAAGCCCTACAAAAGGCTTAATTGTTGGTTTGAGTAATTTTTCACGTATTTTGGTCTTGGGAAGAATCAATAACGTCCCAAGGTACTCTTTTTCCTTCCTTGAGCATGATTAATGGAATACAAACCATTTGCAATATGTAAAACCTCACAATGGAATTTGTATACAACTCCATTGTGAAATCCCCCCTAAAGAGTACCTATGTCATGGTTTGCAATTGTTGTTCATGATGATCAATCTTGAGAAATCACATTTAATGCCTAAGGCCTTAGACATTTCCTCTCCTAACCATGGTACCTGATGTCAGTAAGGTTATGCTAAGGATAAGCGATGAGCCTCAGTATTACAACAAGAACACTGCAACTCCCAAGGCTACCAATTTAAATTATCAACCCGAGGTTCGTACAAACTTTAGAGATGTGAACACTATATGTGCAACATGCAATGTGTCCTTATTTCATAGATCTGATGCAATGAAGTGAATTCCATCAAATCTAAGCCTAAACTAATTGACAAAATGGAAATGTTACTCTATTTTCAGAAAGGAAACCTAATTACTTTTGCAGAGAGGAAATCCTAGTTACTTTTGCAAAAAGGAAAATCTGTTATGCTTTGCATGAATGTAAATGTTAATCCTATTCATTGAAATGTAAAAATTAACCTATTTGCAGAGTGTAAATGATTCATCAAAAGGAAGCCTAGTCTATGAAATCATTCTTCAATCACTGCATTCAAGATAGATTTTTTCAATAGAGTTCACAAGGTGCTTCATAAAGTAATCATGAAAATCATCATTATGCTCTTCAAGGTCATGAATTTGTCCACTAATCCAAGCTATAGAGGTGAATTGCAATGGAGAAGAGGAAAGGATTAAGAGGTATTTTGGTCTTACTAAATCACATATTCAGAGCTTAGGGGTAATGATTCAAGCCTAAGAGACAAAAAATAAGCTTTTGGAACAAAACTAGTCAAGTTTACATGTGCTACAGGAGTGTTATAGGAGGTGCTAGATGAGGTCGTGTTTTGCTACAAGAGCGAGAGAACTTGCTGAATGCCAAAGTAAATAAAATGAAAACAGGATGGGAAATTTTTATTTATTAAGTAGGATGTATTAGGACTCCATTCCAAGTGGAATCACTACAGAATATCCTTTTTAACATGTGCTAAGAAACAGTAGAAAATTACTTCTCTAAAAATTGGAAATTCAAGAACTAGTGAGCTAGTTAACCTATCCAATGCCTAACCTAATCAAGTGAAAATGATATGAGGTAATTGTTTTGATTAAATTGAATGTTTTTATGACAAAATACATGTGCAATCAACTCAAATGAATCTCCTTAGAATGTTCTAAAAGTATAAGAAAAATACTAGTATTTTGTTACAAGGGGTTTCATAAAGTTTAAATTTGTGAACTAATAGACAAATCCATGTAGCTAAATGATGAATATGAATTTTAAAAGTTGCTCTAATGATGCATCATTCTTGGGAATCTGTAAATAACCTGCAAAAAATCTCACTCAATAGTTTAACCAATGTAGACTACAAGAAAAGAAACATGAATAGTAAATGTAGAAATAAGAGATGCAAGTGAAAAAGGCATTTAAAGGAAATAATGAAATTGTACAAGAGGGATCTGAGGCTCCTCGGATGGTGAAGCCTAAGGGAAATCATAGTCCTATGGAGGAAACCAAGCTTTAGAAGCTAAAAACAGTACTAAACTTCATTATTTGAATCAATCCAATTACATCCCTGCTAGAAATGAAAGTGGAGCTGCTAAATAACAAGTTTTCTCCACAAGAAGACTAAGAAATACATGCATCTAGATCCAAATAAGAATTGGTAGTTATGCAAATAGATAAGGAAGAATTCTCCTTGAAAGAAGGTAGCTTTCCCCTCCAAAATACCTCAAAAAGTAGAACTAGTTCTCAACACTAGGAATCTTCATTAAATGACAAGGAACACATTCCTAGATTTTCTCAATCAGTGGAGCTCCAAAGTTTGTCAATAATTTCATGATATTAGGTTCATTTATTATCCAAAATTGGTTCATATTGTAGTAGGGAGGAATTCCCTATATTATCTCATTCATAATTTACTCCATATTCTCTCAAAATTATGCAAAAATAAATAATATTAGGCACATAATATGCAATTATATTTAAACCTTCCTGAGAACATATGGAAGCCAAAAAACGTTATTAATTGTATAAGGAGATATTTAATATAGACTTTATGTGCCTAGGAAAGGTTAGATGGGCCTTAATTTGTGTCTAATTTGGAGGACCATCATACACCCCTACTGAAATTGTTGTTCATCCTCTTAGAAACCTATCCATGTTTTTCCCCTATTGCTCTTCAGGCAATTCTCTTCCTTAGATCATTGGAATATGATTTGGATGGCTCCTTGAATTAGATGGCTTCCATGGGAAATTTGTACCTCCTTTTCTTGTTGTTTTCTAGCTATAGTTAGTCTTTCATGACATACTCCCTTAGTCTTAAATCATTCAATTCCTTGCTCATTTCTTTCACTTTTTCCTCCACGGGGCCCACATCCTCTACCTCCTTGGATTTTACAATTTGCATCCACTAGTGATTTCTACCTCTTTTTGTAATAAATTTGTAATAGGTGTGGAGTGGGCTCTTGGAGTCCTTGTGGACCTTCTCCCTCATCTTGAGTTGCTATTGTTCCTTCCTGAAACACTTTTTCTTCATCCTATAGCAATTGTTTTTTCAATTGTAGAATCTTTTTTTTCACCCTTGCCATTTCTTTTGAATGTTTCCTTTCTCTCCAAGGCTCTAGTGGTTGTTCTACCCAAAATTTGTTTTCCTGTAGCACTCTGATAGCTTCTATAGAAAATTGTTGCTTCCTGTAGTAGCTTTGTTCTTCTTATAGAAGTTATGATCCTCATGTAGTAGTTATGTTCTTCCTGTAGCAGATTTGTCCCTTCCTATAGCAACTAATATTTTCATGCAAGAGGTGGTGAGACCACCTTTTATTTTATTTTAATTTTTTTTTTTTCATTGCATGAAAAATAAGCTCAAAGTGTGTTTTTGTTAACTGAGTTGGCTCCCAGTTACCCATTCACACTTCGTGTCCTCCATCATGGCTAAATTATTATAGCCCACTTTCTCAAGTCCTCTTCACTTTTGTCTTGTTCCTCTCCCACATTCGTAGGTGCCTTGGTGGAAAACTCAAGCTAACTTCTAGATAAGGCTGAGGTTTCTCTGATTTTGGCTATACAAAATTTTTTCCTTGATACACTTGCAATGTTTTTCAAACTAAAATAAGTTCGTAGGAAAGGATTAGGGGGTTACATACCTGAGCCTTACCCTTGATGTGTTTTTGTTGGGGATATTGAGGTTGCTAATATGACTGTTGAAGATGCCTTTGGTGGTTATGAAACTGCTAGTAATGATCCTTTGCATGGATAATTTGGTCATGGGTGAGATTTTTTTTAGCGTCTTATGAGAGTTCATTTCGTTCTCTCCCTTTCCTTCTGCAGCTCCTTGAGAAGAATATAAATATTTTAAGTTCTTTGTTGGATGGAACTTGATGATGCAGGTCCTTTGTCTTTTGTGCCAAGTGTTGTTGCTTGCTAGGTAATCACGAATATTGTAACAACTAATATGAGGTCTTGTGGCTCCTGAAGGATCAAAATTGCAATCCTCAAGTGCTCATGGTGACTGGATTCCAAATCTAATACTCTAAATGTGGTTTGATAGGGGATGTGCAGATTGTTAGAAAATTGTGTGCCTTCCTATAGGAGTCACATAGAACCTCCTAGGATCATTATTTCCTTAAGGTGATACCTTTAAAAATACTGATAATTCATGAGTAATCTCTTGACAAGGATCAAAGGCCTTTTTTTTGGTGGAAGGGATGGAAGAGTGAGTGAAAATTGGTTCTTTTCATGGACAAAAATGAAAATGAGAGTGAAGAAGAGGTCAAATGGCATGGAAAATTAATGATGAGGTTATTACACACCCCTCCACTTATTCCTATATGAAAAACATAAGATATGAACCTTTTTTCCATGCCAATCACACTCTTACAACAATTTTGGTCACTCCTGTAGCAATTCTGGAATGCTTTTGTACAGACTTATTTTATCCATATCTCTCAAAAGGTAGATTGGGTTGACCTAAAATTTGGTAAGCATGTTTCCATCATACTTATGCATCTCCCCATAAAAAATATTTGCCAACATATGCGTGACTCTCGAGAAAAATTAAAAAAAGGATGTAGGTGATGGAGGCTAACTTCTCGAAAAGTGTGCACCAGAATTTGCTTAAATTCCTTGAGAATTTGACCATCATCCATATGCATCGCCTCTTGAAATAGCTTGTCCAATTAATGCACAATTTTTAAGATATGGTAAAAAAAAAATCTTCGATGTGTATTTTGGCCTCTTGTAGCAAAACAAAACCTTCCTATAGAATTTTAGGACAACGAAGGAAATGAATGGGAAATAAATGAAAATTATGGGTGGATGTTAGAAATGGATGAGGGTGAGGGATTGACATAGCCTTGGTAAGTTTAACTTTCTTTTACTAGGTTTTTGATCAACTTTTTCTTTTGGTGCTAGCTTTTTCTTGTTGCTTGCAAAGGTTGGAGAGCATCTGCATTCATCAGAGAGAGATACATGGAACAAATATTTTTGTTTTCTTTTCATGTTTTCATTTTTTTCCTCTTTTTTTAGGCCTACTGGGTGCCTTAATGAGTTTTTCAACTAGTAGGTCTCCCTAGGCGCCTCAATGGAGGTTTTCACCTAGGATTTTTTTTCCTCTCTTTTTTTTTTCTTTTTTCCAACCCATTGACGGCCTCATGGAGATTTTCAATCAGTGAGTCAATCTTAGGTGCCTCAAAAGATTTTTTCGCCTAAGATCTTATTTTTTCCCTCTTACTTTTATTTTTTCCTTTTTTAATTTCTTTTTTCTATCCTACTCTACTTGGAAAACAAAATCGCTTTCATGTATATGAATACTTCCATTGGAACCATGTGCACATCAAGATGACAGATAAAATCATGTGTAGGATCAAAATATATGCTTTGACATGTACCTGAATATGAGAGACCAACTTCTTTGACTGATATGAGATCAGGAATTGTTGAATAAGAGTATGTTGTTGCAATTTAATGATTGCCTTGAACCATATTTAAATATAGTTGTGTTCCCCTAGTTCATTTGCACATTTGGATATCTTTTGTGTCCTCGTCTACCATGACATTCAAATCTTATTCTTTTTTCTTATTAGTCTTTTGAACAGAAAGGATATGATGATGGAACTTCCTCAATTTCTGATTTTGATGTCCTCTCTCCATCTAGCGCAATCCATGATTCTATTGTCTCTTCATTTGAATCTTCTTCTTCTAGATATTGTTCTTTAATGGCATCAAGAAAATGTCTTTTTTGCAATACTCTCCCTGAGCTCAGATGAATACTATTTAGATCAAGAGGAGTTTTTTGCAAGTATTGTACCTCAAAATTGTAAGTAGGTTGAGCTACTTCCATGTGTGGGTTTGGAAATTGTCGTACAAGTAGTTGAGTGGGAGTGGATCTTTGAGGTGGGTGTGGTTGAGGCTGTGGTTTTGGTGGAGGTGGATTGTAGGGATAACATGGAGTTGGGTATGGAGGATAATGATGAAAATATTGAGGATATTTTGATTACTCTCATCAGTTCCTTTCCAACCTTGCTGCCAAGATTGGTTTTGGGGTTGAGATGACCAAGGTTTCCAAGGAAAAAGTGTGTTCCAATTACTTTGATATGGATGTGCATAACCTTGAAATTGTGAATTAGGTTCTTGCATCATACCAGGTTGACTAAGATTTCATGGTCTTCTTTGAGCTACATAACATAGCTGATTTGGTAATTGACTTGCTTCAGTGTCCTCTTGGTAAACTTCCTTCAACCTTGGTAATGACAGAAAATATTTAGTAGCATGTGATTCTGCATGGTTAACACAAATATTAGCATCCTATTTTTGCTCATTTTGCATTCTTAGCATTTCTACTTGTTCACTTAGATTTCCAATATTTTTTGTTTTAAAATTATCAAGTTTATTTCCAAGTTCATCTTGACTTACCGATCTTGATGTTGATTTACTTACTCTTGCCCTTCCTCTTGATATGCACTTTCATGTTTCACAAAATTCTTCAAATGATAATTGGTATACATCACCTCTACTCACGAGATCAAGGAGATCAATCCACTCATCCCTAATTGTTCTAATTAAGAGATTTTTTAGTGCGTCAAATCCTAAATGATGCAATTTTTCCCTCTTAACATTATACATACTCTTTATTAGAGCCTCAAGGTTCTCTTCTTCTTTTTGAGTCATTCTAAAAGGTTCTTCTTTAAGATCATGATCTTTGTATTTTTCTAGAAATACCTTTTGCATATCATTCCATGATCTTATTGAATTAGTCCCTAAACTCATGAACCACTTAAGATATCTATCCTTTAATGTCGCTGAAAACAATCTCAATTTTTTAGTGTTTAGTAAGTAACCATAAGAGCTACAAAGAATTTCAAATTCAAAGAGAAAGGTTTCCAGATCCTTTTTCCTCATACCTTGGAAGTTGGGAAGGAAATATGGAGGTATGCTCTTCATATGAACATTGATATCAATATCTTGAATGGGAAATCCAAGAGGATCTTCTTCATTGTCATCATCTCCGTCCATTTCTTCTACCTTCTCTGCCACCTCTTCTTCTACTACCTACAAAAGTGGATGGTGATGTGGTTCTTAGTGCACAATGGTCAAAGGGGGGGGGGGGGGGTTGGTGTTGGAGAAATATTTTTTTCTTTTAATAAATTATTTTTGAATAAGAATGCTAATGCAATGCAATTTTTCTGTCTTTGAAATGAAATATACCTAATGATTTCTTTTGTTCTTGCACAAAGTAAAAGAATTGAATCAACCATGGAAGGAAACAATGCATACTTTGACACCTCCCCAATAATGATGCAAAAAAGTGATGAGCCTCGATCTTGCAAAAAGAATGTTGCAACTCCCAAGGCTACCAATTTAAATTATCAACCTGAGATTCGTACAAACTTAAGAGGTGTCAACACTATATAGTTACTTTTTCAAAAAGGAAAGGCTATTCTACTTTTCATGAATGCAAATGCTAATCCTATGTAATGTTAATATTCTACAAAACTAAATTATATTAGGCACAAAATATGAAATTATATTTAAACCTTCCTGGGAACATATTAAAGCTAAAAATAATCATTAAGTGTAGAAGGAGAGATTTAATATAACCGTTATGTGCCTAGGAAAGGTTAGGTGGGCCTTAATTTGTGTCTAATTTGGAGGCCCATCATACCCCCTACTGAAACTGTTGCTCATCCTATAAGAAACATATCCATATTCTTCCATTGCTGTTCTTCATGCAATTGTCTTCCTTATCTCATTGGAATATGATTTGGATGGCTACCTACATTGGATGGCTTCCATGGGAAAGTTGCACCTCCTTTTCATGTTTTTTTCTAACTATAGTTTCTCTTTCATGACATACTCCCTTATCTTTAACTCATTCAATTCATTTCTCATTTCTTTCACTTTTTCCTCCACGAGACCCAGATCCTCTACCTCCTTTCATTTTACAATTTGCATCCACTAGTGAGTTATGCCTCCTTTTGTAATAAATGTTTAATAGCATCAAATACCAAGCTATGGAGTGGGCTCTTGGATTCCTTGTGGACCTTCTCCCTCCTCTTGAGTTACTGTTGTCCCTTCCTATAACACTTTTTCTTCATCCTGTAGCAATTATTTTTTAAGCTGTAGCATCTATGCTTGCACCCTTGCGATTTCCGTTTAATATTTCCTTTCTCTCCAAGGCTCTAATGGTTGTTCTACACAAAATTTGTCTTCCTGTAGCACTTTGATAGCTTCTTGTAGAAAATTGTTCCTTCCTATAGAAATTATGTTCTTCCTGTAGCTGTTACGTTCCTCCTATTAAACTTTTGTTTCTCCTGTAGCAAAATTTCCCATTCCCGTAGAAGCTAATATTTGCATGCCAAGAGGTGGTGGGTCTACCTTTTATTTTTTTATTAGTTTTTTTCAATTTCTTCCCTCTTTTAATTGGATGCAAAATAATCTCAACGTGTTTTTTTCTTAACTCAGTTGGCTCTCACTTACGCCTTCACACTCTTTGTCCTCTATCGTGACTAAATGATTACAACCCACTTTCTCAAGTCCCATTCACTTTTTTCATGTTCCTCTCCCACATGTACAAGTGTCTTAGTGGAAAAGTGAAGCTAACTCCTAGATAAGGCTGAGGTTGCTCTGCCACTGATTTTGGCCATAAACAAATAATCCCTCCATACACTTGCAATGTTTTCCAAGGTAAAATGATTTCATAGGAAAGGTTTAGGGGATTGCATACCTAATTATTACCCTTGATGTGTGTTTGTAGGTAATATTGAGGTTGTTGATATCACTGTTGAAGCTTCCTTTGGTGGTTCTGAAGATGCTAGTAACAATCCTTTCATGGTTGCCTAGACGATATGGACATGGGTGACATTGTTTTTGAGTGTCTTATGCGAGGACATTTCTTTGTTTCCCCTGCATTCTGCAATTCCTTGAGAAGAATATAAATTCTTTTTGTTCTCTACTAGTTGAAACTTAATGATACAGGTTCTTTATCGTTTGTGTAGGTGATTCTAGAATCAAGTGTTGTTTCTTGCTAGGTGATCAAGAATCCTATAAAAGCTAATATGAGGTCGTGTGGCTACTGAAGGATACAAATTACAATCCTCAAGTGCTCATGGTGACTGAATTCTAAATCCGATGCTCTAGTTGTTGTCTGATAGGGGATGTGTAGATTGCTACAAGGTTATATGTCTTCCTATAGTAGTCACATAGACCCTCCTATGATCATTATTTTCTTCAACTGATACCTTAAAAAATATTGATAATTCATGAGTAATCCGTTGACAAGGACCAGAGGCATTTTTTGTGGTGGAAGTGATGGAAGAAGGGATGAAAATGGCTTCTTTTCATGGAGAGAGATGAAAATGATAATTGAGAAGAGGTCAAATGGTGTGAAAAATGAATGATGAGGCTATGGTTGACCCCTTATCTTGTTCCTATATGAGAGACATAATATCTGAACCTTTTTTCCATGCCATTCACGTTCATGTAGCAATTATGGTCACTTTTGTAACAATTATGGAATGCTCTTGTAGCCAAATTGTTTTAACCATATCTCTCAAACGATAGATTTTATTGACGTGAAATTTTGTGAGCATGTTTCCATCATATTTATGCATCTCCCCATAAAACCTATTGACCAACGGATGCACAAATCGTGAGAAAAATTAAAAATGGATGTAGGTGATGGAGGCCAATTTCTCACAAAGTGTGCACTGGAATTTTCTGAATTTTCTTGATAATGTTACCATCATCCATATGCCTCTCCCCATGAAACATCTCAACCAATGGATGCACGGCTTTTGAGATATGGTAAAAAAACAATCGCCATGTGTATTTTGGCCTCCTATACCAAAACATAACCTTCCTGTATCATTTGACAAAAACGAGGGAAATGAATGGGAAATACTTGGAAATGGTGGGTGGATGTTATAAATGGATGAGGGTGATGGATTCACATGGGCTTGGGCCTATTGGAGAATCTACGAAAAGGAGGAGAAAGCCCACGTTTGGATTTCTTTGACTAGGTTTTTGATCAATTGTTTATTTTGGTGCTAGCTTGTTCTTGTTTCTTGAAAAGGTTAGAGATAACCTGCATTCATGAGAGAGAGATACATGGAGCAATGAAAAAAAATCTTTTCAATTTTTCATTTTTTTCCTCTTTTCTTAGGCCTACTAGCTACCTCAATGAGGTTTTCGACTAGTAGGTCTACCTAGGCACCTCAAAGGAGGTTTTCGCCTATGATTTTTTATTTTCTCTTATTTTTTGTTTTTTCCAACCCATTTACCACATCATGGAGGTTTTAAATAATTGATTCAATATCGTGTTCCTCAATAGAGGTTTTCACCTGAGATATTATTATTTTCCTATTATTATTTTTTTCCATTTCTTTTATTTTTTCTATCCTACTCTACTTGAAAAACAAAATATCTTTCAAGTATAGGAATACTTCCAATGGAACCATGTACACATCGATATGACAGATAAAATAATGTGTAGGCTTGAAATATATGCTTTGACATGTACTTGAATATGAGAGGCCAACAACTTTGACCGAGATGAGATCATGAATTGTTGAACAAAAGTGTGTTGTTCCAACTTAATGATTGTCTGGAACGATATTTAAATATAGTTGTGATGCCCCTGTTTCACTTGAACAATTGGATCTCCTTTTGTGTCATCTTCTACCATTCCATTTAATTCTTCTTCTTTTTGCTGATTAGTCTTTTGAACACATAAAGAATATGATGATGGAACTTCCTCAATCTCTGATTCTAATGTCCTTTCACCATCTAATGCATCCCATCATTCTTTTGTCTCCTCATTTGAATCTTCTTCTTCTAGATGCTGTTCTTTAATGGCATCAAGAGAATCTCTTTTTGTAATACTCTTCGTCATTTGGGATGAATACTCTTTAAATTGGGAGGATTTGTTTGGAAGTACTGTACCTCAACATTGTAAGTGGCTCGAACTACTTCCTTGTGTGGGTTTGGATATGATAGTACAAGTAGTTGAGTGGGAGTGGATATTTGAGATGGATGTGGTTGAGGTTGTAGTTTTGGTGGAGGTGTATGGTAGGGATAAGATGGAGATGGTTATGGAGGATATTGAATAAAATATTGAGGAAATTGTGGATTCCTCCCATAAGTTCCTTTCCAACCTTGTTTTCAATATTGGTTTTGGGGTTGAGATGACCAAGGTTTCCAAGGAATGAGTGTGTTCCAGTTACTTTGAGATGGATGTGAATAAACTTGAAATTGTGAATTAGGTTCTTGCATCATACTAGGTTGACTAGGCTGCTATGGTGTTCTTTGAGCTACATAACATAGCTACTTTGGTAATTGACTTGCTCCATTGTCCTCTTGGTAAACTTCCTTCAACCTTGGTCATGATAGGAAATATTTAGTAGCATGTGATTCTACATGGATAACATAAATATCAACATCCTCTTTATGCTCATTTTGCATTCTTAACATTTCTACTTGTTCACTTAGACTGCCAAGAATTTTGTTTTAAAGTTATCAAGAAAATTTCCAAGTTCACCTTGACTTACTGACCTTGATGTTGATTTACTTACTCTTTCCCTTCCTTTTGATATGTGCTTGCATGCTTCACAAATTTCTTCAAATGATAATTGGTATACATCACCTCTACTCATGAGATCAAGGAGATCAATCCATTC
This sequence comes from Pinus taeda, assembly GCA_000404065.3. Classification (NCBI taxonomy): domain Eukaryota; kingdom Viridiplantae; phylum Streptophyta; class Pinopsida; order Pinales; family Pinaceae; genus Pinus; species Pinus taeda. Next base: position 88,127 of record APFE031400365.1, read on the forward strand.
ATCCCTAATTGTTATAAGTAAGAGGGCTTTTTAGTGTGTTAAATCATAAATGATGCAATTGTTTCCTCTTAACATTATACATACTCTCTATTAGATTCGTAAGGCTCTCATCTTATTTTTGAGTCATTCTAAAAATTTCTTCTTTAAGATCATTATTTTATATTTTTCTAGAAATATATTTTGCATATCATTCCATGATCTTATTGGATTAGTCGCTAAACTCATGAACTATTTAAGAGCTCCATCCTTCAATGTTGCTAGAAACAATCTCAATTTTTGAGTGCTTAGTAAGTAACCATAAGATCTACAAATGATTTCAAATTCAAAGAGAAAGGTTTTTGGATCCTCTTACCTCATACCATGGAATTTGGGAGGGAACGATGGAGGTATTTTCTTCATATGGACATTGATATCAATATCTTGAGTGGAAATCCATGAGGATCTTCTTCATTGTCATTATATCCATCCATTTATTCTACCTTATCTGCCACCTCTTCTTCTTCTACCTACAAAAGTGGATGTTTTGATTTTTTTTTTCTTACTGTACCACATGATCAAATGTGGGGGGTTTGGTGTTGGGTAAGTATATTTTATTTATTTATTGATTTATTTATCTATTTAGAATAATAATGATAATGCAATGCAATTTTTTTGTCTTTGAAATGAAATATTCCTAATGATTTTTTTTCTTCTTATAGAGATTAAAAGAAATGAATCAACTATGGAAGAAAACAATGAATACTTTGACACCTCCCCAACAATGATGCCAAAAAGTGACGAGCCTCTGTATTTCAACAAGAATGTTGCAACTCCCAAGGCTACCAATTTAAATCATCAACCCAGGGTTTGTACAAACTTAGGAGGTGTCGACACTATATGTGCAACATGTAATGTTTCCTCCTTTCATTGATCTAATGCAATGAAGTGAATGCCATGAAATCGAAGCCTAAAGTAATTGCAGAAATGAAAATGTTACTCTATTTGTAGAAAGGAAACCTAGCTAATTTTGTAGAAAGGAAATCCTAGTTACTTTTGTAAAAGGGAAAGGCTATTCTACTTTGTGTGAATGTAAATGTTAATATTGTTTGTAGAAATATAAACATTAACCTATTTGCAGAGTGTAAATGGTACATCAAAAGAAAGCCTAGTCTATGAAATCATTCTTCGATCACTAAATTAAAGATATGTTTTGTTAATAAATTTCACAAGGTGCTTCATAAAGTAATCATTAAAATCATCATTATGCTCTTCAAGTCATCAACTTGTCCACTAATCCAAATTGCAAAGGTGAATTTCAATGGAGAAGAGGTCAGGCTTAAGAGGAATTTTGGTCTTCATCATGGATTCAGAGACTAGAGGCCATGATTCAAGCCTAAGAGATAAAACCAAGATTTTGGAGAAAATAGTGTCAATTTTACATGTTCTATAGGAGTGCTACAGGAGGTGCTACAGGAGACCCCATTTTGCTATATGAGAGAGATAAATTGTCGAATGCCAAAGTAAATAAAATGAAAATAGGATGGTATTTTTTATTTATTAAGTAGGATGTCTTAGGAATCCATTCCAAGTGGAATCACTCCAAAATACACTTGTTAACACGTGCTAAAAAAATAGTAGAAGATTACTACTCTAAAAACGGGAAATTCAAGAACTAGTGAGCTAGTTAACCTACCAAATTTCTAACCTGAACGAGTAAAAATGATAGGGGTTACATTTTTTATTAAATTGAACGTTTTTATGACCTAATACAAGTGGAATAAACTCAAATGAATCTCCTTAGCATGTTCTAAAAAATATCATAAAATTACTATTATTTTGCTACAAGGGATTTCCAAATATTATACAGTTGTGAACTAGTAGACCAATCCAAGTAGCTCAATGATGAATATTACTTTACAAATATGTTATAAGGATGTATCATGCTTGTGAATATGTAAATAACCTGCAAAAGAACTCACTTCAATCATTTAACCAATTTAACCTACAAAAAAAAAACATGAATAATAAATGTAGAAATAAGAGATGCAAGTGAAAAAGACATTCAAATGAAATAAAGAAATTGTACAAGAGGGCTCTGAGGCTCCTAGGTTGGCCAAGCTAAAAGAAAATCAAAGTCCTATGGAGGAAACGAAGCTTTAGAGGCTATAAATCACACCAAGTTCCACTATTTGAATCAATCCAAGTACATCCCTTCTAGAAATGAAAGTGGAGCTTCTAAATAACAAGTTTTTGTAGAATTCCCACTGTAGATCAACAGACTATGTAATATACTAAAACACAATACAAGATCTACTTCTACAACACTTTGCGGAAGCTTAATCACATATGAGCAGTATCAACCAAGAACAGATATAACTGAGAATGAGAAGCAATCACATATAACACAGAAGAAATAACCCAGGGAAAGCCTCAACCTAAAACCCCAACTCTGTATTATCATACAAGTGGAAATATAGTCTGGATTACAAAAAGAATCAGCTCACAAACTATCCTGCTCTCTCTGCAATCCCTCTGTTGCTCATAGACAGTCAAAGGCCTCTCTCAAGCCTTCTCCTTTGCCCTCCAAGCCTCCAATTTCTTTTTGCAATTTTTCTTGGAGTCCGGTGAAGCCACATGTGTGAATTGGCCTCTTCACACACTCACTAACCTTTGATCTAACTGCGCAATCATGAAGGAGATAAATCCTTCTCCACGGATGAGTTTCCTTTGTAGGAAAAATCCATCCAAGTGATAGTACATTGTCCCTCCTCTGATCTCAACTGGGTCTTTGTCTGAATTGACATGCATGAGTTATTTATGAGAAAATATTCAGTTATCTGAAGAAGAATAGTTACATGCATGCAAGCATTAACTAACTAAACTCACATTAATTTAAACAAATTGTTTAAATCAATCTAACTAGACTTGACTCAGTTAACTGAGCCAGCTAATTACTACTCAAATTACAACTCATCCTTATCTCTTTAACTGATGGATAAATCCGTCAATTAATAGAGAAATTTTTGCATGTCCTCACATAGACTTCATGTTTTATTTTTCACAACTAATTAACTCATGGTGAATTAATTAATTTATTTTCAAACAGCTCTTAAGTTCAAATTTGAATTTTACTTCCTATTTTAGTCCAGGGACTGACTAAAAATAAGAATCTATCCCGAACTACTAAAAATAGAATGCTATTTTTAGCACTTCCATTTTTCATTCCCTATTGCTCAATCCATCACTGGTACCCAAACTGCTATTTATAGCAGTGCTATTTTTAGCACTTCTATTTTTAGCATTTCTTGTTGCCATTTTCAACACTACCTCTCAACAAGAAAGGATTTTAACTCGAACCCAATCTTGTACCTTTGGAATGTTCTGCATGCAACACTTCTACCAAGTGTGGTTTCTCCAACAACTCTAGAAACAAAAAAAACTCCCAACTGACCTCTCTGTTGGGCTAGAAACATACTCTGACGCTAAAGCTCTACCTGCTGCTGACAAGTGCTCCCTATTTGAACTCTAAGCTGTTGCAAAACTCCATGCATCTCGCACCATTGCACACCTCTCTATGCCATCCTGCACTGGTGCAACACTCCTATGCCTCTCACATTATGGCAGCCTACTATCTCTACACAGTCCTTGGACTCCTGCACTGTAGCTCTCTCTGCCGCTCCATCCGCATCTTTCTCTACCTAATCAGTTATTCCTTCTACTCCTTGTTGGGGCTCTTGTAGCAAAGTCGAATCAAAGAGGTTGGGTACCTCAAGGATCTTGCCCCTATTCTAGCCTTCTTGGGACGATCACTCCACATCGCCCCACCTCCTACCTAGAGGTATGGATGCATGTGATCCCTTTGCCCACCTGGCTCGAAATTTACCCCTACTGGAGGTCTTTGCATGAGTGGATGCCTCCGCTCGGTCTCCTCTCGGCTTCTCTAGTTATGGCTGCTCCACAAGTTCTTGAACCTACTTCACTAACCGTGGCTCCTCCACAATCATCTGAGACTTCTTTTGGCGCTGCATGTTGAGAGGTAATTTACTCTTCCTCTCAACCACCAAGTATCAAACCTTTGCCTTGCTCCTCAAGGCTTTGCATGCATCTTGAACCTCAAGGGAATACAGGTTCTTGGCTAGCACACCAATCCGTTTCATCTTTCCCGCCTGTTGATGCCTCGAAAATCGCTGCAACAACATTAGGGGATAACCACCCGGTCCGGACCTTAGTACAACTCCTTTTCCGTTTGGGATGGTGGCTCCGACTGGATATAACGGGACCAATTTCCCGATAATGAATAAAAGGGGTGGATGAGTGATGAGTTGTCTATTCTAATGATAGGCGGATAACTTATTCTATCAGCAAAAATACGAAAACTAATACTAATCCTGGGAACAACTATTCTTTTGAAATGCAGCGTTCAATAATCTTTGTCTATTAACAGGCATATAGATGACTCTGTAAAATAAACATAGATATTCAATCATTTAAAGATTACTTCATCTAAATAGTTAAATGAAGCGATTAACACAAATTACTGCATTTATCATTTATATCATCGATACATATATGATTGAAAGAAAAGCATGCTATAAACAGCCAATAGTGGGATGCATAAAGGATGCTGTTAAAACACACATATATAAGCGATAATAGCAAGAGCGATCAAATGACAATTCATATAACAAGAATGAGTACAGACACAGATAATAGTACCATATGAGCTGCTAATCAATCCCGAATATCAATCGCTATTTGAAATTCTTCCTTCAACACAGAAATGCTTTCAAACAAAGACAATAGTGCACATTTGTATAAAAACCTTCCTTACCAAAATCAGAATAATTGGTCCAGTTTCATAAAAGAATATTCCTGAAGTACAATAGTGCAACTTCAGGGTTTAATTCATATACAAAACTTTACAACCCTTTCTAAATGCATGAAAGGGTCTATAAATACTACTAAGCTAAAAAAAATCTATGAAACAAAATCCTACTAAATTGGTATCAGTAAGTGCGATCTATTCTTCAGGGGCGATCTAGTAGTCGGCGATGTGAGTCATGACTCAGGTTGTTTGCCCTTAATCCTGAGCTGGCTTATCGCAAGCATCGGCTCCACTTCTGGCGGTTTGTTGAGGCGCAAACTGAATTGGGCAGCGAAGGTGGCATCCTGAATGTTGGGTATAATATACCCAACGGCATCTGTAAGGCACTTCAAGGCGGCTCTTTGGATGTTTGGCTTGATTAAGAAGAACCAATAAGCATCCCATGTTAGACTGTTGATTCCAGCGATTAATCTTCGGTTTTTCTCCAGCTCCGGGTAGCATGAGTGCTCCAACATCTTTGTCGCTGTTAATTGACCTGGAGTACATTGGGAAATCATATTAGACAAATAAAGCGTATTATTTACTAATTCAACCAAATTTCCAGTGGTTGTTTTGCATCTAGAAATTGCTCTTTCTACCTTCATTAGTTGTGATTGCCATTCTGTGAATAATATTTCTTTGTACGATTCCAGAATTCTTGGTAGATTAGTCGCCTAACCTTGATCGGAATCCTGCCATTCTATAAAGTTTGTCAGTGTTTCTTCGGCCTGATCCAAATCGGTCCTTGCTTTTTCTACCTTTTCGCTTATGGACGCTACTAACTCGCACAATGGTTCTACTTGTGTAATCTGCTGACATAGGAGCTTAACCTGATTAACCAATGCCTTATTTAACTGAAGTGCTTCTACTTTGAATTCATCTACCTGAGGGAGCTTTTTCATTTGCTCAATTTGAGTGGTCAATTGAGCGATTTGCTCAT
>APFE031400366.1:0-21733 GCA_000404065.3 Pinus taeda
ACTCTCACTTGATGGTTGGGGACTATAGTCCATCAAGAGGTCAAATGTCGGGCTAACTGTGTTAAGGACACCTCAAGGTCAACCAACACTAATGCAATGTATTAGTTTTTCGTACATCGACCTATCAAAATGTCACAATATTAGGTAGTAGACATTAGTAAGTAGGATAGTAGTCACCAACAAGAAACCTTGATAACGATAGAGTAATGATGTGGTGAGTGGATGTGGACCCGGGAATACTGCATATCAATTGTGTGGCAGTTGATTTGACATGCTAACGTCTCATTATGATGTGGCACCAATGTGGGTCTAGATGACATGGCATACCAATGTGGCATGTTGACATGGCAATGGAATGTTGACTTGGCACCAAGGTGATGTATAGGTGGTAACCATATAGTGACGACGTGGATGTTGGGCTTTTGGATGTTAAGATATCAACTAATTAGTATCAATGACACTCTTTAGCCTCTTCCCGAGGGCCCAGTGGCTTTGATAGCTCGACCATTGGCCTTTCAAGATATTGGGTATTGAGAAATTAGGGCTTCAATATACAAGCTTGTCTGTATGTTAGGTGTCGAGTATCGAGACAGTAAGTATGTATAGAGCATTAAGGAAAATCATGTGTTTCGTGTGAATTTGGGCAAGCTTAGAAGTCGAGTTGCAAACTACTACAAGTGTCCTTATTTTTCTACAAGAAACAATGTAATGTGAAGGTGAATATGCTAAACGTGATATTGGATGGCAATGATGCTAAGGAGAAGTTGGAAAATTGAAAATTGCACCTATCCAATGCATCAAAACAACTTGTGGTAGGGTTAATCTAACAAAATGCAAGGTTGTAGTGTTTCTTGTAGTTGGAAAATAGAGTAGAGTGTAAGAAACAATGAATAATACATAATGAACAAAAAAATAAAAATAGTAATGGAAATGAACTAAATTCAAAGTAAAAATTCTATATAACTAATGTAACAGTGCTACAACTATCATCAACAAATGTTAAGATAATCTGCAAGAAAAAATTGCTCATAAACTATCTAAATAAACATGCATGAAAGTAATGTTCATAAATATTTTGTAGACATAAAGAAATGTGTGAACAGAAATGATACAAGAGGGATATCGACCACGTAGGTTGGGCCTTAACACAAGGAAACTTAAAAACCTTAGAAGAAAGCTAAACTAAGAGCTGAAATCAAATATCACTTCGATTAGCAAAAATGTTGTTTGTACATGACAAAGTTACAAAAAATGCTTAGAATCTAAACCTCTCGTATTATTCACATGCTTTCCTACGATTTTCTTCTAATCGTATTATGCTACTAAAGCCTATTGTTTGTACAAGTGGATAGGAGGAAAACTCATTGAGTGGAAGACTTCTTTCCCTCCAAAAATCAATAAAAACCTAGATCTTGTTTCCTAGATCACCACGTAGCAATAGTAAGGAGGATTTACTATCCTTAGGAAGTCGAGTTGGTTTTATTTTGTAGAAGGTAGTAGGCCCCACAAATATCTCTAGATGATTCTCCTTGAAATTTGTGTAAAATCCATTCAAATATTACACAATAGTCATGTTAGGCACATAAAGTATGAAAAATATCTTGGACTCTCCTAAGAACTCATTAAGCTAGGAAAGTATTATGAAGTGAACAAAATTAGGTTCAATATAGCCTTTATGTGCCTAGGAGTGGTTAGAAAAACCTTATGGGAGACTCATCACATATATTAATTGAGAAGACAAATTTTGAATTTATCAATTATTATGCAATTTAATAAATTTTATACTTAATATTAATTTAAAATTTAAATATAATCTTAGTGTATTGTGTATGGCATAAGAAAATAATATGAAGTGTTATCAACCAATTTCTCCTTATATTTATTTGTAGTCATCATTATGTTTTTTACCCTTTTGCATATATTGGGCCCTTCATTTTGAGCTTGTTGGAGCACGAACATTTGTTCAACACTAGGAATATGCCTCCTCCATTCGTTCTTAGTGTATTGTTTGGCTTTGAGAGTGTCATATTAGTCTTTTCTAACCAACATCCATACTTAGTGTATTGTTTGGCATTCAAAGCATCAAATTAGTCATTTCTAACGAACATCCATATATTTTTTTCTAGAATATTTCATTCCCTAGAATTTTTTGGTATTTTTTCTCAAAAATTATATAGTAGAAAAGTTCTCGCATCACACATCAAACCAAAAGGATACAAAACAACACACACACTTCTATGTACAAGGTACAATCACAACTCAATCAAAACAATCATGTCAATGTGTGCCTATTTTGGACACAAGAAAAGGATTCCCGTACATGAACTCATGGAGGAGTTGAGGTACCATATGGTGTGCCATGATGGGGCCATGCCATACAAATTTTAACTATGAGACTCCTAAAGATTGATGATAACAAGGAAAACCTATAATCATAGTGTTATTAGGAATAACCAGAGGACATAAAAAGTGAGTGGTCTTGTGAGCTACTGTGGCTCCATGACAAGGACTATGAAGACATAAAGGGGTGACAAGAAACTCATTGACTAGTATCAATGTCCCGTTTTTGCCCTATCTAGGCCATGCACTCACTCCCCATATTTGAGGATGTTTACCGATGGACCGATTGCCCGGTCCATGAAATCCCCAGGACTAATGCACCTTCGCATTGTGATTGCTATTACTGCGATGAGTATTATTGCTACTAGCCCCCTGTTGCGGCTGCCCTCTTCCTCCCATAGGAAAAAACATCACTAGATACCTCGAACAAGATGGGGTCCGGGAACAACGACTTATGACTAAATCTAATAATTTGTTGGTCTTTGCATACCAACTCCAGCTTAACAAGCCTGGTAAAGCTTAGGATTGAAAGAAAATATATTTAGTAAAAACCCTAACGCTAAGGGTTTGATAGTGAAATTGTGGACAAATCCACCGAAATAAAGATCGACAGATAGGGGAGAAGGAGGCTAGCTCAAAGCTATGGTCGAATCCCAATGACTTGAACAAATTTCCATAGTAATGAAGCTTCAATGTCCGAGACTGAGAAAAAGTCGAGTAAGCGATCTATAGAAGCCTTTGAGTTTGTTTTCGTGGTTTCTTTAAGACTTTGTGATTTTCACTGATGAAAAGATATTAAGCGTTCACCTGCTGCAATTAGTAACACTTTCGTTCAAAGTTCATCCAAGCAATTAATTTAGTTTTTTATAGTTTAATGTTATTAAAAATCTATCCTTCACGGGTTGGATGACTATGGTGATATTTCTTCCCAGTGTCATTCTCTCTCAAGTTGGAAAGGGGTATTGTGCTGGAATTAATAAGGCTTTGGTTCAAAGTTTATTGGAGCAATTAATTTTTTATTTTTTTGTTTATTTTAATGTTATTAAAAATCTACCTTTCACGGGTTGGATGACTGGTGATATTTCTACCTATGGTCATTCTCTCTCGGATCTTTTGGAAAAGGGTATTGTTGTGTGTTGGAAGTATTGGAGGCCAAACAAAGATGGAAGATACACTTATGTGAGTGGCCTAAAGAATATGATATATCTGATATGACCTAATGACCTCAAATATATCTGAGAACTGTATCCTTCTCACTCTCCCTCTCTCTCCCACGCTTTCCCACTCTCTAGATCTCTCGCTACCTCCCTCTCCCTCTCTCTCCCTCACTCCCTCTCTCCTTCTCCCTTCCTCCCTCTCTATCTATTCCTCTGCTTCTCTCTTTATCTACTACTCTTTCATGCCCACTCTCTCTTTATATCTTTATCTCTCTCTCTCCCTCTATACATATCCTTATCCCTCTCACTCCCTCTTTCTATCTCCCTATCCGGAGTTATTTTAGTACATGCACCATAATTCATACACTAGCGTTGAGCTCCAAAATTGTGTTTAAGCATAGATCTCTACTTAACCATGATGACAAATCATCAAACCACAATCAAGACTTATTAGTGCCCACAATGAATTGGGTTAACCCACACATTTCCCACATCATCTAATTTATTCTCACTAAGCTAATAATGGTCATATGCAAAAACCATTATTCAAAATTGACCTAATCGCTAGGTGTCTTCCTCCTATGCTATCCACATTGTGGGCCAATATCCCCTATATATGGCTCAACTGATATCCCCTATCCTCATGCTAGTTCTTGGGCTCAAAGTTGTGAGTACCACGACAAATAGAAAGATGATATTGAGCATAGATAAATGCATTAAGAAATAAATCTTAATGCATTGGGATTATATTGTTTTGGATTAAAGATGCCTCTATGCATTTCATTATAGAAGCAAATATGTCCCTCCAAAGTTGCTTGAGTGTCTACTAAAAGAGGACCCAAAGTTTATCCTAATTCATGGAACAAGGTAGCAATCAACCTTAAGCACAGATCTACTAGTAGACACTAGATCAACTTTAGAGGGACATATCTACTTCTATAGTGAAACCTGTAGAGGAATATTTAATCCAAAAGAATATGCTCTTAATGCATTAAGATTTTTTTTCAATGTATTAGGATGTTGTGGGTTGTCTCTTCCCTGTCTAGTTGAATTTTTGGATCCCCTTCTCTCCTTAAGATCCCTCCAACTGTGGTTAGAGTTCTTAGATGACCGTAAGGAGGAAGCCCCTTTCAGAAAGGGACATACAATTTGAAGGTGTCTAGCTTGTTGGGCCATATTGATACCTTCTCCGAATACCAATAGACGCCCCTTCTCATGCACCTTGGTGCATTTTGTTTTTGTCTTCCCCCCCGTTCTCTATGCGTGGTCTATCGAGTGTTGTTCGTCCTCTAGTGAATCATACTCATCCGAATCCGTTACTCTAGTATCCTCAATACCAGGTTCCTGACGAGTGATGCCATCAAAACGTCCTGAAGTGCGAGCCACAGGAGCAGGTCGCTAGCCTTGGGGGTCTGCTCCTGATGAGCATGGTATATTATTCCCAGTATTTACGACGCCATATGTATCAGTGCCATGAACGCTCGTGCCCCCAACTGCCACATAAGACGCCCCCTGTACATTTGTCGCGAGACCCTGTTGTTCGAGTTCCCAGTACTGTAACTCCGATGGTGATGGGATATTCAGGACCGGTTGAGCCTGATCCTCCTGTAGTTGAAGAAAGTTTGGATTTACCATCGAGCCCGGGTGGGAAAACCCTAGGGAATTTAGGTAAACCTTCACATCATCCATCTCTGAGGTAAATGCGTTGACCTGGACTTCCAGTTCATGGTGTATCGCCGGTGAAACCCTAGTTTGGTGTTGATGTGGTCCCTCAACCCAAATTTGGGAAGCCTCCATAGAATGAGAAGAATAATCCACAAGTTCCTCATTGATACAAAATGATGTTCACATGTACTCCGTTATACTATCCCCATGTGATGCTGTGCACAGCACCCTCTGAGAGACATTGGCCCAACTGAACAAAACATTCACCTCCACCGTTTGATTCCCTTACTAGTTGACCGAGAAAACCCGCGAGACCATAAGTTGCCAAATCGCCGCAGATAAATATAAACCAGGTGTACTGACCCTTGTTTGCTAGTGTTGTGACCATTCCCTCATGCTGTTATCGCTCCCGGGTGCAGGTGAAAACCCATCTTCGCACCAGAAAAAACCCTAGGGTTAAACCGCCATGGAAATTCCTCTCGGATTCTTCCATATGATCTTCTCTAGGCAAATTCTTTATTTCCATTTGATTTCTGTTCTATCTACAATTTCTTATCTAATATTGGAGCATCTCCATAGATTAGTTAGCCTTACTAAACCAAACATTTTATTAGAAATAATCATTAATCGTATAACATTACGACTTCACTACTTTTTGACCACACACAACTTATTTTTATGTCACCATAATTCACCTTTAATGTAACATAATTACATTGAAAAATCAACCAAAATCCCCTCAAATAATTTTCCCTACAGAAACAAGCATCATGTGATTAATAATTCTTTACCCTAAGCAATACCTCCCTATTAAGCCAAAGAAAACACTTACACATTTCATTTAATGGAATTTAATTCCAATTGAAAAACACAAAAGCATTTAATTTAATTTCCATTCAAGGTTTCACCGCATTTATGCTTTTTCAAATATCAAAACTTGTTCATTTCCCTCGCGTTCCAGGGTTTTTCAAATATCAAAATTTGTTCATTTCCCTCGCGTTCCAGGGAGGAAGGTTGCCATATCATCCCATTATGTTTCTCAAAGATCAAAATTTATTCATTTCCCTCACATTGCAGGGTTTTTCCAAGGAAGAAAGAGGAAGGTCGCGGCCATGTTGTCGCAGGTTTGATTTGATACATTTGGTTGAATACAAGAAATTGGATTCTAGGTGCCTCCAATCGTGGTGGTTTCATTCTACGAAGGGATCTGCACAAGGTTCCCCACACTCCTGCGCGATGGCCCATCCCCAAACCTCCATCACTCTTTGCAACTTTAAAATACTTCTAGACAAGTGCAAGAGGCACTCAAGAGGCTGTACGTACAAGATTCTGTAGAGGAAGATGGAGCCGAAGGTATGGGTTATGTGACAAAGAAGACGACAGGTGTCTTTCCGACCCTGAAATCAGTGAAGAAATTAAGCAGAGAAGAGAGAAAAAATGCATTGATTAAGACAAGGAAATAAAATGTCCCAAGACTATAGGAGGTCAACATCTAGATGCTCTGCCACAGGTGGATTGTGATGATCCAGTCGTCCCTATAAATGTGAGAGACAAAAAAGGCCTCGGATTTGCCTGTACCACAGGGTTCCGACAGTTCCAGAGCAATGAAATCAGATGCCGAGGAAATGGATGTGAGCTGAGACAAGCAGGATCGAGGCTCTGTGCCAGAGGAGAGGTTTCCAGAGGATACTAAACCCACTCAAGAGGTAGGTAACTACATTTTATTTTTATTGTTTAATTATAAGAATTAATGCAAAAAACTTGCCCATGAGTGACTTCCGTTGGTTTAGGTGATAAGTCTGGATGGTAATTTTTCTACCAAAATCGCCCGGTGCTTTCCTGTTATGCCATTTAGGTGGCATGGACAACAGTGATAATGAAGCCTGGTGGTTGGGTTAAACTCTGCTGACCTCACTAGTGAACCAATGCTTTATTGGTGGCTTATGTAGAGTTTTTCACTTTTGAAATAACTAATAGCTTGCCATATGTCATTCAATAGAACGGTTTAGGTTGGATGTCGATATTCCCAAGTAAATTTTTGTTAAAACTACGATGGGAAATGAATGGAAGATTAGGTCTACCCCTGACCGATGGACTTCTCTACCCTGTGCTACATACCCATTTGATGACATGCAACATTGTTCAGATCAATGTCAGTAGAGGCGTGACTAGTATACCTCTTTTCCATTCAGTTCTTGTTCCTATTATCATTTCCATTCCTCTGTTGGGATTACACTTCTACAACACCACCAGTTTTTAAGTTCATGATATATTCAGGGAGATGGGTGGGTTCAAGTTGCTTATTCGTCAAAATTCTATAGTCATGATTCTAGTTTTGTTTTGTTTCTAGTTACGTTTATGTTTCCTATTTCTAGTAAAGTAGGTTTTGTATCTCCAAAACTCAATTTTATAGTGGTAATGCATGCCGTCACTGAGGTGATTTACGCTTATAATTCGCCAGAAACCTTCAGTCCTATTTCTTGTTCTATTCACCATGTAGTCATGTCTCTTGTTTTGTTTATGTTTTACCCTCTTCGGTAAAATACGCTAGGACTGTGGATTGATATTTTAACAAGATGGGTTGCGAGTAACAAGTCCCTGCCCAAGGGCATGATGCCAAGAGAAAATACTGTCAATTCTTGCATCCAAAAAATGAAAATAGTCCAACTCCATATCCCACAAAAAATCTTCTAATGGCATATTTAATCAAGTTCAGAAACATACAGTAAAACAAGTAAGTCTAACTCCATATCCCACAAACAATCTTCCAATGTCTAATAGGAATTCCTTCTGTACAAGCGTAGAATATAAGTACATTGTACTCTTTCTTAGAAACGATATTTCCTGAGAGAAGATAATAGTCCTAAAGTTATGAACTATTAACTATCATTGTTCATAATGTTTCTTTTGAAGAGAATCAAATTATATCAATAAATACGCAAAGAACAGAAACAATTCATCTCTTCCTCTGTTTCTTTCAACTAAAATCCAAATGACATTTAACATAGCTAACTAGATAAGCTAAACTTATTTTGACAACAGGATTACAAATAAAGATAAGTATAGAGTTATACTTGAGCCCTGAGCTTTACCAGCTTGAAATCAAAATCATCTTTAAGAGCTTGAAATCGGATGACACTATCCAAGATGGATGGTTGAGGCATGACGCAAACTTTTCACCACCATAATACTCCCCTATTCCCCTATACAACACTTTGTTGTAATATCTAGCTGAACTAAACAAAAAGATACAAATACTTTAATTTTGAAAGAAGTGCAGTTAATTTTGGTCGAGTCACTATTCAAGCATAACATCGAATTGGATCATTGCATCCTTTGGCCCCAGATTGTTTGGCACCAACCGATCTCTTTTCCAGGTATTGTTGATGATACTCTTCTGCTCTGTAAAACTTCTTCGCTGGCAGGATCTCTGTCACGATCTCTTTATGCAGTGACCTTTGGTGCCTTTCCATTGATTCTCGTGCAACTTTTTCCTACTCAGCTGAATAGTAATATATGCCAGATCTATACTGAGTGCCTTTATCATTGCCTTGCAAATATATGCACACAGTGCTGACAATTCATGTATCTGATGCAATTTCTATACATCAACCAGATACAAGTGTCTTTATAGTTTTTGCCTTCTATGGTTATGAAATAGGAAAACCACATCAGGATCCAATCATATTTTCTATAACCCACCCTGCACCCCTATAACAGGATCCAATTATATTTTCTATACCCCACTTTGCACCCCTATAGCAAGTATGTTAACAAGCCATTGAAATGAGAAGTATATGGTAGATACATTGCCAAATACTTGGATTTGGTTTTCTGGTTAAGGAACCATATGAATGTGTGAAAGGCTTTGAATTTCAGCTTTCAAAGAAGCCAATGCTTCAAGCTGGCAAGTCTATTAGCATAGATATAAGTTAATTCCAAATTTATGAATATTAATTTTTAAAATACTAATAATAACATGTTTGATCATGTAGTTTTAAAAAAAAATAGAATTTTTAAGGATTTTATATAGCTTTTAAAAAGATTCGGAGATTTTAAATGTAAAATATTTTTATCCTAGTCAAATCATTTTAGAAAATACAAAATTAATTTAATACTGAAATTTACACCTTAAAATTTCCCAAATTATGTGTTTACATTCATTGTTATTAAGCTGAATGGGGATCCTGACAAACATTTGAAAATAATATAATGAACCACGCAGTGATAAATGAGACTAAAGACACCCTCAATGCCTGCACTCAGAATTCATTAGGAGTTTAGCTTTGAAGTGCAATTATAGAATATTAATGGGACTCCACTCCCAATTGCATCGCTTCAAACCAAAGAAATGAGGCCAGGTATACTGAAAATCGGTCTTTGCTTAAAGCACTAGATATATATCACAGCCTGGAGCCTACAAATCTTTTGGAGCACAACAAATAGAATTCAAATACATTAAGAAGCCCAAATCTGATTTAGTCCGATATTTGAAATACAGAGAATTCTAATGGCTTCCATTTGTTTTTTTAACTAAGTGATGCTTCTCAGGAAAGTTGATTTGTCATAAAAGTATGTACATGATTTTGACCAGTAATGAAAATTAAATTCCAGATCAATCTACTAATCTACAATATGAAATACGATATAAAATAGATTTGGGAATTCTATTAGCTAAGTTGCTTCTTTAGAACATGAGAAATGAGAAAACAGTTAGCGTGCATCTTCTGTCCATTCCAACTGGAATAAGAAACCAAAATGGTGGAGACTCCTTTGGCAATGGCATCGAAATAGGGGGTCATGTGGATGTTGACTAATTGCTTATAATTGCTGACAGTGTTATTCTCATCGATACCCTGGGTTGTTCCACCATCGCCCACAAAGTGCTTAGCACACGCTACAATATTTGACCTGACAAACATCAATAAATCACATGGTTAGAAAACTATTTCAGGAAACTATGGTACAATTGATTGATCAAAGAAATTCATATTCTAACCATGAATAAAGCAAAAGGTTTGCAGCTTAATGTCCAATTATATAAAAAATTGTGGTACAATTGAATCATTGATTGATCAAAGAAATTTATGTTCTAAGTAGGGATAAAACAAAAAGTCTGAAACTTACTGTCCAGCTACATACAGAACCCCCTTTGTAAAGATCCTACAAACCTGCTCGCATCAAACAAGACATTCTAAACAGTGAAAACTTGACTCTCATTTTTGAATGAACTTCCATCGAGCACATCCGTGCCAGAGTCTTACAGCAACACATGAAGAAAATGTGTATTGAATTCCAGTAGATCGAACTTCCAGAGCTGTGGCAGCTACAATTCTTTTAACCAGATCAGGATCCCTGTATCCATAAAACATTGATTCAAATGGTTAGCCAAACTTTCTAGAAGATTTTGATTTTGAGGGCAATAATCAGAAGCCAGAGTTCCCATGATATATTAAACATCAACATTTTCACCCTGATTCTGTTATTATCCCAATTCAGTTACTCAAGATTTTACCCATAATCATTCAGATAAACCTAGTTACTTTTCAAATCATTGCCTCCTAACATTTTGCTCATTGCAATCAGAGTGGCCCTTGGCACTTTCCAAATAATAATACTACATACAATGAAAAAAGAATGCCTACGGATATAGGCCCAGGCTCTCTAGTAATGTCCAGAGATAAAGGGTTTTCATGAAATATAGCCGACCACTCAACCTACTCATTTGTTTAAATCATTAGCCATGACATTTTCTAGTTGCAAGGAAATGCTGTGAAGAAAAAATGGAGTTGATACTCTACTTGCCTGGTAGCTCCAAGCCCAACATTGTGAGGGAAGATGGTAGCCCCATAGACATTGTTGTGACCATGAACAACATCAATCCCATATACACAACGGTTCTTAGATTTAAAAGAACTTTTAGGCCCCAAAATCATAAAATTAAGTCTAGCTAGAATTATAGGCATGGCTTAGTCTATTACATCTCAGTAAGTGATATAAGGAAAAGTACAACGTAGTGAGCGTATAAGGCAAAGTATATGGTGCTACATTAAGGAATTGCACGTGAAGTTCTCAGATCACTCCTGCGTGTCATCTCAGAACTATATTATTATGCTGAGGGAAAAAACTCATATTTTGGAGGAGGTCTTAAATTGTTTTGATTTGAGAAGCGAGATAGAAATGGATTTAGGGTGGGGATTAATGGGAGGAAAAGGAAGATTTTATGAAATTCTAATGATTTTTAGCAAATGTATATCTTATTGTAGAGAGGCCAGAGAATGTGCTTACCATGTGGAATACTACTTCGAAGGTATCCACCACGAAAAAGAAGCCAACTAGCCCTTTTACTCCCAATGCATTTTAAGCCCTAAAAACATTTTCCTGAAAGTATTTTTGTTAGGTACTTGTTACTGTGATTTGCTCATATAGCTGGATCCCATTTTACCATAACCCTTTAAATTCCTGTGGTAATATGATTGCTTTTTTCTTCCATCCGATTTGTCTCAAGTGCAAGATTCAAAGAAAGTTTTCAATCTTAATCAATTACTGAGAATGCTAACATCTAAATATAATGTAGTTCATTGTTTTTAATTAAACCGTGTGAAATCAACAATAGAAGTCCTAGTGCCCAACATGATTTTATGGCTTGATTGACAAATATAATAAACTGGAATAAAATAGAGTACTTCCTCCAAAATTTGTGCCCTGACTCAACTAGTAGCTAGCAAGGACGTTTTTACTTTGCAAAATTGGAAAGTGTTCAAGGTTGTAAGTTAAGATATGTATCAAGTGTGCTATATATAAACTGCACACTCTAGGTATAATTACTAGTCAAATATTATAGCCAGTAGTAAATACGATGGTATGGTTAACTAATTTACAAGTTGCTTAATATTTATCCCCAGACCTAAAAACAAATGTGTGATTTGTTTAACCCATGAGTGAAAATGATTTCGATAGAACAACAAGGCTGCGATGCAATGGCATACCTGCCCAATAAATAATTTATTTTCTTAATAGATTATAGATGTTCTATACAATAAACCTATGTGAATATGGTCACGTTATTAAACCAGAGAAATCAGCTCAAAATAATTTGGTATTCAAAAGCAAAGATCATTTTCTTATACGTTCAAACATGTTCAAACTAGCCATCATTTTTATTCACTGAATTTTTCTGACACAGTCAAAGCCATTACATCCCTTAACATTTATTTACAAGCTCTGCCAATGGATCATGTTCAGATTTTGTGAACAGCACAACTTTCTCAAGTTACTTTTTAATGCCCACATACATATATATATACCTCAAGGGTAGTTTAATGCCCACGTACACACACACACACACACACACACACACACACACACACACACAGATATATACCTCAAGGGTAGTTTAATGCCCACATAGACATATATATAGTTCAAAGGTAGTTTAGGACTAACTAATCAGTTCATTTCTCAAATAAAAATCTCGAAAAAAAAGAGCCTTGGGAAAGATATACTACAGGTAAGACAGGAAAATCATGGAAATAAATAGCATTGATGACAGTGTATACAAATAGGTATTGTTTTCACAAGAGTTTTTTTCATTCCTCAAATTGTGCTTGGGCCGGAAAACAAAGTTTCGATGTAAATGTAGATGAGAACCTTCCTTTCTAAGAGAAAACCCGGATATTAAAGATATGAGTAAGAGGAAAACAGTTGCATATAGTCGAACAGTGAAACAGGCAATAAAACATTGACTCCCAGCCCTTGCAAGGCTTTTACAACAGTAATATTTGAATGCTTAAATGACTTGCACCTCCCATTTCTTTTTGGCCATTGAAAACACTATTGTTATATTGAAAAAAATGACTTTAATGCTACTTCACATTACTCACTCAAGGTTTATAAATTATCTATAAGATCTTTGCAATTATTGCAAATTTATTAAAAACACCATGCAATGGACTTTACATTGTTAATATGTAGTGTAGAATCCAGAAATTGCAAATTTATTATACAAACTGTGCAATGGGCTTTACATTGTTAATATGTAGTGTATAATCGAGAATAGGCAAATTACCTTGCCTCATTAGTGGAAGTCCAGAAGGAGTGATAAATTTTTGCTCTATTGTACTTAGTATCTGAAACAGAAAAACAAACCAAAAGAAAAGAGTGTATACAGACATGAATCATATCCTCTTCCTGAGAGAAACTAAGGTAGCAATAACCTCAGTACGTGATAGCACTAAGCTCTTTGGCATCCTTTATTAGGAGGTATCCTTTGACAAATAATTTCATACCTACTTCTTTTCGCCAGAAGTGAAAAAAAGAATTGACGAAATTGACCTCAAGCATACTTGCATTGAAGCTTCTAGATTGTGGATCAAAGCTGAAATCTGAATACAGTCCCAAACCCCTGAAAGCATGAAACCAAGCACCGAAAAACCCCAAGAAGACCTGCACACCAATGAAGCTGTGTGCACGAATCAAGCTGCCCATGAAGCAGAACAAAATGCCAGTCCTGCACCAACCTCTAGCATGATCTATAAAATCTACAATCCCTTAAAAGATGCTCCAGGGGTTTTAAACGATGAAAAAAGGGGCACAAACTATCTGACTGCTTCCTTTTGGCATGGTGAACTTTGGAGGGCAGCCCTTGAACTACCAACGGAACAAAGACCCACACCTTGTAGCTCAAATGGAGAGACTATACACTGTGATTGATAGATCCATCGAGAATCCAGGTTGAATACCTCATACCATATGAGGGAACAATCTCTACAAAAAAGGCCATTTTGGCCTCTAACCCACTTGGTAGGTCAAGTCAGGCCTAGACATCCTGCCTGTATATGTGGAAGCTATCCACCAAGATGCCAATTGACTGACGATGGTCTGAAACCTCTGAAAGCATCAATGATGGAGCTAATCAATGGGTCTATTGGAGTCTTCTTTCAACGATGAAGCCAATCAATGGGTCTCTATTCGAGGCTATGGCCTAATAGGTATAAAAAGCAAAGTATGGATAACACTCCCTACTAAATATTGTGTCAAAGATATAGCAAATATGATGCAACAGCTAGACCAATCTAAAAATGGTCTCAAGCCAGAGTGAATGGGTCACAAACTCTCCCTGAAAAATGGCATGTGGAATTGTTTTATTTCTCTTGATCATGCAGAAGCATATGGGTCTCTACACTCTATATCTTGGCACAATTTGTCTCAACGGCAAGGCCCTCACACCTCACACCCATAAAAAACAATGGAGAACAATGTGACCTCAAGTTGCAAATCTACAGAAGGGAAGTTTCCATCCGTATGTTGAGAGTAGATCAGTGATAGTAACACACTGCACTAAAGAAATTCAGACGAGATTTTCTCTCCAAAGAAGTCCAAAGAACCTAAAGAATATACTATAACACCCTATAGGTGTATAAAAACATAGTGCTATGATTAGCAAAGCATAGTGCCCTGGTTAGAGTTGGAACATGAAACTACTTTTCATCAGTAAAAATCTATCATTGAGAACTGTAAGACAATCCTGATTGAATCTTTAGCCTACTAAACTGTCTGCTTCTTGATAATGAAGGAAGCCGAGATTCTGAACCCCCGTTGTCGAAGAGGTAATGTCAGGAAACCACAGAGCTAGCCCAGTGTTGACCACTCTGACATCCATAAGTCATATGGTACTTTCTTTTTCTGGTTTTGCTTTCTATTTGCCTTGATACAATCATTATTCTAGCAGTTGTAGTCAGCCTGGTGCAGTAGTAGGAGGAAGTGCTAGTAGTTTCAGTGCTAGTACAATATCAAGGGGTCAGTAGAGTGGTGGTAGTTCAAACCCAAGTGTGGCTTCAAATATGATTTCTTTATCCTATTAAACTGTCTGCTTCTAAGATCAGGGTGACATACCATAGTGAGGAGCTTGGCATAGAGAATACCGAGGTCCGATTTTGCGGGCCCAAGATATGAACCGCAGATAAGGGTTCCTTTAGATTAAGTGCTACGGTACTGGATGTAACACTATATGGTGCACTGAAATGGTTCTATCGTAGGCTCAGCGGAAGTGTCTCTTTTAACTAAAGGTGCAAGTGGAAGCGCAACTGATAAAGTGAGCATGGTCAGAAGGGAAGTTGCAACTGACTTCAGCAATGGACACAGATGCAATTCCAAGTTGGTTAAGTGTTCGTTGGTTCATGGATGCATTGGGCACTCTGTCCCTAAATGCTATCTGCTGCCATGCATTTCAAAGATTACCACAGAAAGGAATCCCTCTTGGGTTGCTCGAGACAATTAGCACAGAAAGGAATCCCTCTTGGGTTGTCTATGGACAGTCAATATCAAGGGTAAGTTTTGGATATTAATCTTTAAGTGGTTGAGATTTAATCCAAATATGGCTGTATCAATAAAGCAAATGAAATGAATGAAAGAGTGCATCCTAAGTAAGAGGAATTCAAATTAAGTGCACAGTGAACTACCATGATGCTGCAAATAACAACTTAGTCAATACAGCCAAGAGATTCAAGGAGCTAGAACAAAACATAATTGTATCAGATAACATATTAGAGTAACTTGAATAAAAGCACAGAGGACTAGCCAATTACCGAGATGGTTTTCCGATTCCACTTGCGTCTTCCAGATTGTGAGATTTATTTATGTAGGGGGGAGCTCTGATACCAACGTAACACTCTACATTGACTTAAAGTGTTCAAATCAGTCTTGTTAGAAGATGGATACCAACTCTGCAAACAATGGAAAAACAATATTTATGAAAACTGGATTGGGAACACAGAACACAAGATAATCTATGCCACTGCATTTTACTTCTGCAAAAAGACTTCAAGTAGCAACAACAAGAGCTGAGGAAATACTAGGGTGCTTAGGGAGACTCCCCATTAGGTGAGATTTGGTTAAAATGGGACTTCTTATATAAAAATTCCAGAAATTCAAAACACGAGTAGAAAGGAATCGATTATTATTCACTGCATTAGCAGTTTTGGGGGTTGACGAAGCAAGTGTTTAAGAGTAACAGGATCACTAACTGGAGGATTGCACATAAAATTTTGGCATTGGGAACATACAACACAAGATAATCTATGCCACTGCATTTTACTTCTGCAAAAAGACTTCAACTAGCAACAACAAGAGCCGAGGAAATCCTAGGGTGCTTAGGGAGACTCCCCCTTAGGTGAGGTTTGGTTAAAATGGGACTTCTTATATAAAAACTCCAGAAATTCAAAACACGAGTAGAAAGGAATCGATTATTATTTACTGCATTAGCAGTTTTGGGGGTTGACGAAGCAAGTGTTTAAGAGTAACAGGCTCACTGATTGGAGGATTGCACATAAAATTTTGGCAAACATTAGATTATAGAGGGAAAACGAAACACAGATGGACAATTACTCTCCTTTCTATCCCTCCCTCTGTTCTATGGAGAAAAAAAAGGAAGATGCAAAGTGCACAGGCACTGAAGCCTCAAGCAATGCCATCAAATTGTATATGGCCTCAGTTTTATGGAGAAAAAAAGCAAAACAAAGAGCGCACAGGCACTGAGGCCTCAAGCAATGCCATCAAATTGTATATGGGGCAGCCTGTTATAAGTACCCAACATGTATGAAGAGGAAGAGAGCGCTGATATGTTGTTGTAATAAGAATAGTGCGAGCCCCGAAGAGCTGAGGAACTGAAGGAACGAGATAGTAATAATCGTCATCTAGTACCTAAAAATCTGGTACTTGAAAAATTATGCTTGAATTAACTAGTGTTTGGCGAGTCATTATGCAGGCCGCAGGCCTATGAAGCAGGGACAAATTAGGGTGGATCATAGGGTTGATTTTTATGGTTGTTCCGATGGCTCGAAACATAGCAATTCGTTGAGAATGTGTATCCTTGTAGAGGACTTAAAACTAGAAGCCTGCAAGACAGAGAATGTACCTGACTAGGTTTGGGTGCAGAGGACTTAAAACAAGAAGTTCGGTGGACAGAGAAATTTAGTGCTCACTGACACGAAAGAACCAGATGGCTATGTAATATTAAGCAATGCAATAGCATGTAATTAACATGAAATAGGCAGATGGCTATGTAATATTAAGCAATGCAATAGTATGTAATTAGGCTAAAAAAATTCCAAACAAAAAATGTTATTAGATTAATGCTACGTGAGATTTAGCATTAGTTTTTTGAAATTAAATGTCTGTCATATTCTATATATTATATTTAAACTTGACTCTTTAACCCAACTTAAAATTGCAAATAATAAACTGTAATAAGACTCCTAAATTGCTTGTCCAATAAAAAAATTTAAAATAAAATTAAAATAATTTAAAATAAAATTTTCTAGAAAACATTGGCTTAAATCAAGCCATATGGAAAAAATCTAAAGAAAATAATAGGCTTCAGCAATTTATCGATTGCTATATACCTAGTAGTGGGCAAGTATAATAATAAGAAAGAGGCTAGGTACTTTTTTCACTCATTTGATTAAAAAAATCTCACCACTCCTTATTTTTGTTCTAGCAGTTAATGTTGTATTAACTAACTGTTTATTAAAAAAATCAACAAGAGAAATCAAATAGAAAGCGGTATGGTTCAATGCCTAAACAGTGGATATCAAGCTCTACAACATCTTACTTAGATTTTCGATAAACAAATTGCACAATGAAAAGGATGCCAACTTTGATGGTTATTGCACATCCACCATAGAACGTGTCCTAACTCCTTATGTTCTCATTTCTTCCGTCAAAGTCCAATATAAGTGTTTAAACAAATAACGAAACTTCTCTTGCAAAGTATTTACAGTAGTTGAATTTAATGTGATTGTACATTTTTTTGCATATAGAATATTTTTAAATTTGATTAATAAAAACGATGTCAATTATTTAATATTTTGTTCATCAAATTATAAAATAGTTTCGAAATCTAATTAAAATAAAAATAACCAATATAAAATCACTTACATTTATTTTTTATTTTTTATTTTTTCTATTTGTTTACTACAACGGGTCTTTTAATATTTTCTTGTGCCTGAAACAGTACTATTGTGACAATATTTGCCTTGGAGCTTATCATGAAAGAGACAAGGTGGTTGCAAATTACATATCAATTCCCAACATTGAGCGAGATGTATGCACTATATGGCAGAGTAATAAAAGCTATGACACACCTGCACATATGTCACTAAATTTGGAGTGGATTTATTTAATGTTGGCTCCTCATAGCGAAGAGATTCTTTCAAAGTTGGTGTTGGTCTTTAATGTTCATGTTGATACTCTTCTTTCTCCTTAGTTTTTTTCAAAGGTTCAATGGTGTACAATGTAATTAGGTAAATTTTTAATAATATTAATGGTGTACAATGTAATTAGGTCAATGTTTAATAATATTAATGGATTAGGTAAATGTTTAATAATATAAATGGTGTAAAATTTAATTAATTTAATTACATTTTTTGTCATTAATTTTGGTGAAATGTTATATATTAATATTAATTTTGTTTACTAAAATAAAATAAAAAATAACATATTAATAAAATTATAAAGTTTTATTTATTTTTATCAATTTTTTGTTGGGTAGTTAATGTAAATTTGAAATAAAAATAAAAATAACCCTATATTAAAATAAAAAGTTGTTATTTTTTTTTAATTAATTTTTATTGGGTAGTTATGGTAAATTTGACTTGGTCATGTTATTTTTTGAGCTCTGAGTTTATGAGAACCCATGGTATTGTCCATGGGGATTTAATCCCGTTTTAGTAGATAAAGAGTTAAAATGGATCTAGATTGGTATTAATGATAGTGAGTTTAACAAATTGTTTAAATTAAATGCTTTTTAACTAAATAAGTTATGTATAAGAGAGCCTTCTAAGTTATGTAAGTTTGAGCTTTTCAATTGAATTGTGTATAAATGTTAATATCTTTAAAGTTTTGAAATTTCAATAGTGATTTTAGTAAACTTTTTAAAAAATAATTAAACTTTAATATTTAATAAAAATAATGAAATTAATATAAGTGAGACAAAATTATCATTAAATCAATAAAAAAATATTAAGATTTAAAATTTAATATAAATGATAATATTTAATTATAAAATTATTTTACAAGTATAATTTATCAATATATTTTAAATTAAAAGAAATATGAAGTTGAATTATAAATGATTTAATAACTTTTTATACTAATACAATGTGAATTTCAGCGATTTAAATCATTTAACATATTAGCCTAAATCATTTATCAATTATTGAGAGAGGTCAAATCTTTTGAAGTGAAAACCTCTTTTTTTAGTGCAAAACCTGAAGAAATGTTTGCATGCCAAAAAATTTGATCCCTCTCAGCATTTAATAAATTCAGAATTAAGATGGATCTAGATTGGTTCTAATTAGTGTACCATGTCATTGCTACTCAACAAGTATTCAATCTTATTTATAAATTAACATAACATTTATTATTAGGCTTACCAATCTAGTTCCAAAATGACATTGGTATGTTTACAACATTTGATTGAGTGATTATACTTGTGACTCAATT
Organism: Pinus taeda; assembly: GCA_000404065.3. NCBI lineage: Eukaryota > Viridiplantae > Streptophyta > Pinopsida > Pinales > Pinaceae > Pinus > Pinus taeda. The sequence goes on from APFE031400366.1 coordinate 19,665, forward strand.
ACAAGGTAATATTCAACTATGAAAGACATAATTCCACTAGGAGGGTATGCTACCATTTGGTTCACTTTCCATATACTTCATGATAATTGTTAATTTTGTGCAAGGTGTTGGTTCTCATTATTACCTTGATTATAAACAACATAGACAATAAACCATAAGACTAGTTCAACATATACCATTCATGAATTCTAGGGTTAGCATTGAATATAGTAGTAATACGTAAGCATACTCTTGTATGCTCCTCATAATACAATGGTATTTCCCTTAAAGTAAATTTTGTGATTATTTTGGAGTCCTCAACAATAACTACATCCCTTTACACAATGTCCTTGAGGAACCTAACTCCTTGATACATTGTTAGTGCTTCCGCTTGTTATTAGTTGCTTGTCCCTATCTCCAGGAAAATTTTAATTTATAGGGACCTCTTCCACTTAGCAAAACACAATGCAAGGTCTTGATCTCCATTGAATCCATTCACTCTAGTTCCATAGTGTTGGCATAAAGAATTTTAGCTACTAGTTACTCTTTGGGTATCCTTAAAATTCGTATACCTTGGCTCGTTGCAGTGATGAATTAGACAAGTGTATAATGTGATTTCAAGGACACCTTATCTCATTTGCATTGAACATTTCTACCAACTCCATGCAGAGGACCCTTTTTTCAATATGTTTTCAATTCTATGTTTTGAATTTTTTTAATTAGAAATGTAAAATCATAAATTTAATTAATTATATGTTTTAATTTAATTTTATTTTTAAATTAAAAATATAAAATCATAAATTTAAATGGTTCAAATTACATTATAATGCACTTAATATTTATAATAATCGGTAGCCCTTTCCAATTTATACTTTCCATCCATATAATTAAATATTACATTAAAATGAAATAAATATCTCTAATTTTAATAAACAAAGAATTTGGTTATGTTAATATTTTTTATTAGTGATTTTAAAATTATAATTAATAGTTTTTGAAATTATATTACATTTTTCAATGTATTATTGTATATAATATTTATAAATTAATAAAATAACCATATATTTAATAAATGTTTTTATTAATTATCAAATTTATGGTTTGAAAATTTTCCAAATAAAATATAAAATTATAATTTTAAATGGTTCAAATTTCATTGTAATTCACTTGATATTTATATTATTTATGGGCTTTTCCAAGTTTATGTTTTCTACTTTATATTAAATATTATTGATTAAGATAAAAATAAATATCTACAAATTTAAATAATTGCATGGAGAGACTTTAGTCCAACATGAATGATTACATGGGAGACCTTTAGCCCAAAGTGAATGAGATGTTGTAAGGTTATGTAATGTTATTTAAATGTGTTAATTTAGTCAAATTACATAAATATAAAAAAATAAAATAAAATAAGAATTATAATTATTAATAATTAAACCATTTTAGATTCATCTTAACTCTAGATTTAGATAGCTTACTAAGGGATCAAATTTCTCAAGGTGCAAGCTTTTCCTTTAGATCCATCTCAACTCTAGATTTAGTCAGCATAGAGAGGGAATTTTTTTCTTGATGATAATGTTAGAGTTTGTTCTATTTTCATAGTTTGGGAAATCTTACAAAGACCCGGGATTTCACATGAGTGAGAGAGACAATTTACTTAATGTGGTTTATAAACATGTATATGCATCTCCTCGATGGGAAGGAGCATGTGGAGGGATATGAAGGTGAGTATGAGATTGTTTTGTGTGAGAAATCCATCACAACTTGTTAGGTTTCTCACTCTACAATGTTTTTATGTGCTTGAGTTTGTGCTAAAAGGAAATCTAACACAAGTTAGATTTTCTTTTACATTCAAATGTTGTTAATCTAGCACACATTAGGCTTATTTAGTCCTAAAATGTTGTTATGTTCTTGTGCTTGTGCTAGAAGGAAATATAGCATGTGTTAGATTTCTTTCAAATTTAAATATGCTTGTGTTTGTGTTGGAAGAAAATTTAACACAAGCTAGATTTCTTATACTCTACAATCTTGTTGGCAACATGCGTGTATTTGTGGTAGACATAAATCTAGTACTTGCTAGATTTCTC
>APFE031400371.1:4754-45914 GCA_000404065.3 Pinus taeda
CCAAGCTCATCGGAGTCTGTGTTGATGAAAAGAATTTGAACGGTGTCATTCTCTTTCTCTTCAGTGACGGTATCATTCAAAGATGAACACTCTGAAGGCAAGACCAGGTCAACTGCTGTATTGACCCTTTGACTTTTGTCTGGTATGGATTCAAAGGGTTCATTTTCAATGATAGACACTTCGGCTGACCACAATGACGGGCCAGCCGGATTTTCAACTGGTGGAGGACTTGGCAAGATTTTTTTATATCCATGAGGAAGTTGTAGCGGTGAAACCGGACGATCATCCAAAACTCTTTTAGTCTTGTCAAGGAAGGGACAATGGTGGATGGCGTGACTACCTTTACACAACTTACAAGGAAGTTTAGGATTCCTTCTTTGTCCATGTGCTTCACTTTCATTGGTTGATGGTGAGCATTCAACATGATCGCCAGAGGTTGATGCTACCAGATTGTGCAAACGAGGAGACCAGTCCCTTAAGATCCAAGGGATGCAGGGACAATCTCGGTGATAGTGGTCCCCATTGCAAATGACACAAGGAGATTTAGGTTTTGACTGTGAGATGTGAGAATTTTCGCTAGACGATACTTGGTTGCTCCCTTTCGATTTTGGTTCCTTTTTCTTCTTTTCCTTTTTCTCTTTCTGCTTGTTCTTCTTCTGAGTTACTTGATTTTTAGTTTTTTCGGCTTTATCAAGCGAAGAGGAAGGAGGAGAGGGAGAATCAAATGAAGTAGAAGGTTGGGAGGAAACTCTAGTGTCGTCTATTTGTTGATTAGATTGTTCAGGAATTACGGGATTCTGAACGACAGAGATAGAGTAGAGCTAGACAGGAAAACCAATTGTCAATCCTGGAAGTGACAAAGTGGCCATATGGGGTGTAGCAACATCTCCCGAAGAGGAGAAGGGACTAGGATTTCCTTCACGGGGAAATCCTTGGTTGGTAGACTCCATTTTCTCAACCTGAAGATCAGCGACAGAATTTGTGACGTTATTCCGATTAAAATAAATTTTTAGATGCTTTGACACAACTTGTTTTTTCAATTTTAAAGAGTCGAGAAAAAACAAAAGATGACTCTAGTCGCCTTCGATTTTTATTGAGCCTGAAGTGACAAGTGCTCAAAGGACCTTTTCCTTTAAGGAGTCTAAAGAGGAGAAAAATGGACTTCTCTGGAGATATATGCAGAGAGGATTGCCAAACCAATCACAAAATTGCAGAATACTTTTTACGGTATGGCAGTCAATCTTCCCGAATGCTGTGTTCGGTGCATTGCGATCGATAGGGTGGTAGACACAGCTTCCTAAGGATAAAGGATGTGGCCTATTGTGGTCTCCCAATATATACTCGACAGTATGTGCGAGCACAAGTCCGTACTGGCACTTGTCGTCTTAGAGTGGACAAATCACCCAACCAACACTGAAAAAAACAATTACCAGGTTTTACGATGCCGGAATACGTCTCTAGCCTAGACCTCTAGATGTTGTGTGTTAAGTTCCAAAGCCTTGTTAGATTCATTGAATTTATTTTAATTTGATCTTTCTTAACAGTTTGTCTTTCAGGTTCACCACGTGATATATATATAATTCCTAAAATGCAGTCTAAGATGATAACCAAACGTTTGATCTTCTTTCAGCAATTCCTAAAGAATTTGAATGGTGTCATTCTCTTTCTCTTCAGTGACGGTATTATTCGAAGATGAACACTCTGAAGGAAATACCAGGTCAACTGCCATATCGACCCTTTGACTTTCATCTGGTATGGATTCAGAGGGTTCATTTTCAATGATAGATGCTTCGGCCGACCATAATGACGGGCCAGTCGGATTTTCAACCAGTGGAGGACTTGGCAAGGGTTTTTTATAAACAGGAGGAAGTCGTAGCAGTGAAACCAAAAGATCATCCAAAACTCTTTTAGCCTCGTTAAGGAAGGGACAACGGTGGATGGCGTGACTGCCTTCACACAACTTACAAGGAAGTTTAGGATTCCTTCTTTGTCCATGTGCTTCACTTTCACTGGTTGATGGTGAGCATTCAACATGATCACCAGAGGTTGATGCTACCGGATTGTGCAAACGAGGAGACCAGTATCTTAAGATCCGAGGGATGCATGGACAATCTCGGTGATAGTGGTCCCCATTTCAAATGACACAAGGAGATTTCGATTTTGACTGTGCGGTGTGAGAATTTTTTCTAGACGATACTTGGTTGCTCCCTTTCGATTTTGGTTCCTTTTTCTTCTTTTCCTTTTTCTCTTTCTGCTTCTTCTTCTTCTGAGTTACTTGATTTTTAGCTTTATCGGCTTTATCAAGTGAAGAGGAAGGAGGAGAGGGAGAATCAGATGAAGTAGAAGGTTGGGAGGAAACTCTAGTGTCGTCTAGTTGCTGATTAGACTATTCAGGAATTACGGGACTCTGAACAACAGAGGTAGAGAAGATCCAGACAAGCAAACCAATTCTCAATCCTGGAAGTGACAAAGTGGCCATATGGGGTGCACCAACATCTCCCCAAGAGGAGACGGGACTAGGATTTCCTTTACGGGGAAATCCTTCGTTGGTAGACTCCATTTTCTCAACCTGAAGATCAACGGGGGAATTTTTGGCGTTATTCCGATTAAAATAAATTTTTAGACGCTTTGACACAACTTGTTTTTTCAATTTTAAAGAGTCGTGAAAAAACAAAAGATGACTCTAGTCGCCTTTGATTTTTATTGAGCCTGAAGTGACAAGTGCTCAAAGGACCTTTTCCGTTAAGGAGTCTGAAAAGGAGAAAAATGGACTTCTCTGGAGATCTAGGCAGAGAGGATTACCAAACCAATCACAAAACTGCAGAATACTTTTTACGGTACGACAATCAATCTTCCTGAATGCTGTGTTCGGTGCATTACGATTGATAGGGCATCAGACATGGCTTCCTAAGGATAAAGGATGCAGCCTATTATGGTCTCCCAATATATACTCGACGGTACGTGGGAGCACAAGTCCAAACTGGCACTTGACGTCTCAGAGTGGAGGAATCACCCAACCAACACAGAAAACAACAGTTACCAGGTTTTACGACGTCGGAATATGTTTGTAGCCTAGACCTCTAGATGTTGTGCGTTAAGTTCCAAAGCGTTGTTAGATTCATTGAATTTATTTTAAGTTGATCTTGCTTAAGATTTTGTCTTTCAGGTTCACCACGTGATGTATATATAATTCCTAAAATGCAATCTAAGATGATAAACAAATGTTTGATCTTCTTTCAGCAAAGAAAATCCTAGCTACTAAAGGGAATAAATTCAAGAATCTTTTCTTCACAGAGCACAGAGCACACGCTAAATGCACAGTCCTAGATCAAGCCAAGCAATCAAAATGCAAATGCACATGCATGTATTTGTTTTCAGCCTTATTAATGTGTGAATGACATTAAAAAATCTATGTGCAAAACTGGATTACTTTTAAAGCGACAATACTCAACAAAATTCTTTTTCAAAACGAAGTGAAAGCAAGAGAGACACTTTGCGATTTTGAAATGGAAATTGCTTTTCGACACTTTAAAACTAATAATTCAAATCCTATGCAATAGTAACTGTATAATTGACTATCAAGAATAATGAGATTGCTTTCTAAAACTAAAAACGACAACTACAACATTTTCAGATCTACAGATGACAGTTCGACTATGCTACTTTTTGCAAAAGAGAACTAAAAACGACGCACAATACATAAAAAAATTTATAGTTCTTTGCACTAAGGAGGCGAAATAATGCAAGAGAAGGGGGTTTCCACAGAAGTACACTAACTACAGACAGCAAAACTCTTGAATAAGACTGAAAACAGTGAGAAAAATCCACAGTCAGAGGATAAAGTTAACCCTCCCTTACCATCGCACTTGTTACACAATGAACTAAGTATGCAACGCACCTACTTCACTCGGGAAGTGCGATGCATATAGACTGCCTTGAAGGCAGGGTGCGATGGTAGAAGTGCGAGACTTTGAATGGGATTTCACTCATAGTTTGCAATCTAGTTCAGGTGTTTAGGCTGAATAAGTAAAGATCAGTGTATGTAAAACATAAGGGTCATCTAAGACGTTACTAGAGCCACCACTTAGGGCAATTAGATTGCTTGCAGATCTATTGTTTAATTCATAAACAAAACATGGAGATAGACTAAAGCATCATTGATCTACTTTGCATTTGTATGAAAAATGCAGTTCGAAGGCTAGCTGGCTTGACTTCAGGCTCTGTCTATAAGTTTATAAAAGAAACAAGGATATATAGGATAACAAGTAATCTAGTCGCTGCCCAGTGGAGTCGCCATTTTGTTATCTGGGAATAGTGTCCACTCGGATGCTGCTATTCCCACTAAGATGGGTGGCTATCTTAGAAACAAACAATCAAAGTCTACTATTGTTTCCTTTTATGAAAATAGATGAGAGGAGAACCAAGAGGGCCAACTTGAGTCTTGTGCTTGATTTCCTCTCCTTCTTGATAGAGTTTTGCCACTCTTCTTTCTCTGCCTAGCTTCAAAAGAACTTGTGGAATCACAGCAACATACGACTGTGCAAGAAACAAGGATCTAAATTCATAAATAATATAGGATCAGATGTGTATTAACCATATACATGCATATATAAACAATTACACAAGAATATGGAAGGAAACAAGAATAGCTTTATTAAGATGAAAAGTAGAAAGAGGATTACAACCATGTGCTCTGACCCAACATCATCCTCCAGCTAAGAAGCCCTTCTTCACCCCAAGCAAAGCTAAATCACCCAACACTGTGAATGTACACCAGAAAACCAACAACACTTCTCTATAAGATACAAAATTCCGGCCTCCGGATCTTTGTGATGAGGGATCCATATATATATGATTACGAAGAGGTGAGTCATCTTCTGGGATCTTGGTTAGTGTCTTCTCTCTCATATTTCTTACTTCCACTTGGAGAATCATGATCTCTTACTCATCCCTGGTCAAAAATGGAGAGACAAGTGTTAGAGGGGAAGCTTCTGGAAGATTCTATGATCTTCCACCTCGCATTTTTGTCCCTGCCATTTGTCCATTCCCGACCATCGCACCCTATAGAGGAGAAAATCAGTATGCATCACACTTTGTACACTGGGAAGGTGATATGCATCACAACCCCTGCATTGAGTTTTCAGTATGGTCCAACTTTGACCATTTATGAGCAGTTTTCAGCGGAGAACTTCTGGGAGATGATGTAATCAGTTGACCTTGTTCCTTTAGGCAGTGAAGAAATAATTTTAGGGACTTAGGAGCCCTCAGTTTATGCACATTTATGATTAGGGTTGAAGTGCCAAAAAATGTCTATAACAAATGGTACCATGTGTTTCCTCCAGTAGTGGGAAGTCTATCTTGGACCCTGTCTTAATCTTCTTTTTGTATATCTTGAATTATTTGGTTGAGACTTCTGTGACTGAAGGATAATCCTCCTCTCTCGGTCTCTTCTCGATCTTTTATCTTGGTATGGGAGTCTCTGAGGTAGTCCTAGAAAGAACCTTCACTTTGGCCTCCTATAATGTGTTCTCTACCAAATTCTGTTGGTTCATATACTTCTCTATTTCTAGTCTTTGGGTATGCACATAGGGAGTTTCCTTTTGTTCCATTCTTAGTTTAGACAATACCCCAAATGGGTCATAGGACCATGTAAAGCTAAGAGGGAAATTCATTTGTTTCAGCAGAAGGTCTACATCCTCTCCTACTACTCTACTATTACAGATAAAATGTTCTATCCATGTCTTAATTCTAAATTGAGAATTCTTCTTCACTTCCACAAAATGGATCTTGTGTTAGTGAATTATTTTCTTGATGTATTCCAAGAAAAATATCCTCATTGGAAGGTACTTGGGCAGCTTATATGGTGGTAGCTTTGAGCCATAAACTTTGATCTCTGTAAATGACTGGTATAGGTACCAATCTCCTCTCTTCACTTGTTCACTGAATTGCAACACTTATTGAGTATCCTCACTAATTCTTGGAATTTTCTGGCCACTCAACAAACAAGTTGTTGGATATACAAACTCATAAATAAACTTTGTAAAACTGAATTCCTGTGATTGTTTTCTGATGATGGAGGTCCATAAAATAATGGACTGAGGCTCTCCTTGCTGATTGAGCTTCTACACTGTAAAGGGAAGCCTGTCTGTTTGGAAGAAAATGAACATGTACATAATAATATAAGAATATATGAACATTCCTTCGGTTAAAAATTGAAGGAATTGTTCATGAATGGCATTTGCAAGGAAGTGATCATAGTTGAAGGTGACTTATAGTCCTTCTTCTATAGAAAGAGTGGAAAGAAAGCCTAAAATAAGCTCATCTACCCATTCATCTGAAAAGTAACCAAGAAGGTAGGACAAGACATAAATAATCTTTCTAGTTCTTTGAGGGAAAATAGAAGAGGGATAAGGGGGATTCTTCTTAGGGAGTTGAGAATCTTCAGGCAAGAATACCTAAAAAATCTTGTCTCTCTAGTGGAAGGTAAGTTTTTGATATATTTATTTAATAGCTTCAAGGGAAAAGGGAGTCAAAGAGTCACTATAGGGGACCTGCAACATTTGGTTTATACTTTCAGAGGTAATGGTGAAAAGGATTTCACCACTACAGGAGATGATAGTCCTCTTACTTAAGAGATAAGAGGCATGACATTTGAGGAAGAGTTCTAGGAAATAGTAGGACTGGGGGAAGAAGAACAAGGGTGGTCTAGACTTCTAGAGGTTAATTTCATTTGACTCGTCAAGGTAAGTGTCATGAAACCAACAACGTAATTCGAAGAGGATGAATTCACACTATGTTTCAGCAATCTTGTAATCTATGTCAGCAAGAGGAATGTGGTCTAAATCCACAGGGGGATAGAGCATGGGGTTTTCCACAGTGGTAATTTTCGGGGCCATTGTGGTAGCGGAATGGAATTACAGAGCATGATAAGTTGAGAATTTCATATGGTCACAGTAAATTTTTTGGGAAAAAACATGGGAGGGAGTTCCTCTGTAAATAGTCATAGATAGGGAATTTGTTTGTGAATACTCGCTGATAGGCATGACACAGAGGAATTGAGAGAAATTAAATAGTAGGAGAATGAGAAATGGATGTTGGCATGGGAGAAATGGAGCTTTATGGATTCATAACTAGAGAGGGGTTGTTGGATCAATCATTGTTCGGGGGCATTTACTCCATGACGAGATGGAAGAAATGGGAGGAATCTGCATGGGAAAGGGTAATGATTGTCCACATGGTGGAAAAGAATAGGTCGAGGGAGGCACAAGGCCATTGGTGGGAAGTGACAAGAGGAGCGATACATGGTGGTAGTGTAGTGGTGCTTGAGTAGGGACGTGGCAGGTGAATGTTGGCGGGAAGGTGAGTTGTAGTGGGATAGAGGAAACTGCTTTTGGGGGGGGGTCATGGTTGTTTGTGGTATTCAAGGGGGGGTCCGAACTCATGAAGGGAAGACATGTAGCAGTGGGGGAAACCACTTTTCAGACCCCCTCCCGTCCCCTCGCCACCTCCCCTTGCCATTAAAGAGAATCATAGCAAGGGGGTTTGAAAAGGCTTAAAAGCTATCAGATGTAAACGTGATTGCGATCAGGGGAGGTAAAGTGTGTGGAATTTAATGCCGACAGTCCCACATTATATCTCGGCCATATATTTTTACTATAAAGTCTAAACTTTGGATAAATCAACATATTACAAAATTATTTTTATAGCATCAATTTTATTTTTTCCTAAACTAATATAACTTAACCAATTAGGGTGCATTTGAGAGTACAAACCCGATTCCATTTTTCCATTTTTAGAGGTCTAAGAATATCTATCCAAACAACTAAACTAATCTACCAACTGCATTAATCCAGATTAAAATGTTGGATTAATTTATTCATCTATTATACCTATCTATCTTAGCCAATATTACATTGTTTGGCTAAGTTATTCTCTCTAATCTAACTCACATAAATTTAAATTTGCTTGAACATGATTAAACTGTATGTTTCAAAAAAAAGGAAGTATTGTGGCATTTTAAACAAGTTGCACACAATTTCATGATTTTATTCACTATAAAAGTATTGCACTATCAGTGGCACTTCAACTGGCATCACTTTCACGCTTATTCTTTTTTGTGTGGTTCTTTTATCAATTCTTTTTCTTTTTCTCTTTTTTCTATTTATACCCTCTTTTCATTTTTTATTCTCATATATATATATATATATATACATTTTCTTTGGAAAACAATTTGCAGAATGCAATATTATTTACAATTCCAAATACTGAAATAAATAATTTGATCATCATTTGATCCTATAAATTATAGGACTCTAACACCCTAGTTAGGAATCTAGTCAATGACATTGCGGTGCCTAAATTGTCGAGTTACTAGTTGGATAGATTCAGTAGTCAGGAATCTTGTCCATGGCATTCTGGTGCCTAAAGTTCTTCCCGGATCATATAGTTTGTGATATTCCATTGTATATGTACATTATGAATACCTCCCTAGTTAAGAGGAAGTGTTCTAAAAAGTAACTATGTTTTGTCTTCAATAATCCTCACTCTTAATCTTTCGAGTAAAAGGATTTCACTCCAAACATCCCCTCCGTGTAGGGACAAGATTATGGATTTAAGAGATCTGTGGTTTGTATCTTTTGAATTAATAACCGGAGAACCCACAAAATGAGTGTTTTTATGCCAACGTTTCGAGTCCCAAATGGGATCCATCTTCAGGACTTAAGAATGATGATGATGAAAGATGAGCTGCAATAGACTGCATCTCTTCTTGTAATCCTCACTCTTAATATTTCGAGTAAAAGGATTTCACTCCACACATCGCCTCTGTGTAGGGACAAGATTATGGATTTAAGAGATCTGTGGTTTGTATCTTTTGAATTAATAACCGGAGAACCCACAGTATGAGTGTTTTTATGCCAACGTTTCAAATCCCAAATGGGATCCATCTTCAGGACTCAAGAATGATGATGATGAAAGATGAGCTGCAATAGAATGAATAAATACTAAAGGGGCAAAACATTTTCAAGGATAAGCACAAGGTCGGCTGGAAATCTATGCTTGACCTGTGCAAATGGAGGAATTAGATTATTGTCCCTATAGTTTTTAAGAAAATTAAGATCTGCAGCTCTTAAGAGTGAGGATTGCAAGAAGAGCTGCAGATCTTAATTTTCTTAAAACTGTAGGGACCATAATCTAATTCCTCCATTTGCACAGGTCAAGCATAGATTTCCAGCCGACCTTGTGCTTATCCTTGAAAATGTTTTGCCCCTTTAGTATTTATTCATTCTATTGCAGCTCATCTTTCATCATCATCATTCTTGAGTCCTGAAGATGGATCCCACTTGGGATTCGAAACGTTGGCATAAAAACACTCATACTGTGGGTTCTCCGGTTATTAATTCAAAAAAAATATTTTCTTATTATTATTGTGACTTATTAAAGCATGGGCTTCATGCTTGGGTCACCATGTTTTAGGTCAAAGTCCTCATTGATGACTTCTAGGATTAATTCTGAGTCTATAAAATTATAGTACATTTAAAGAGATGCTTCTTGGCCTTTTGAATCATGTAAAAAGGTTGAGTATTCAGTCAAATATGAATTATGGAACCTCCACACCATATCGTTGTAAGAGAAGATTAAGTCAGCTTAAGACCCTATTCGACCGAACAAGAAGCCTATAAAAGGAAGGACATCGAATTCATTCGGAGCATCACTTCTCATTCTCTCTCTACTTGGCATAAGTGTGAAAATCTGTCTATTGGGTAGAAGTGCGAAGTAGGAAGCTGGGAAAGTTTGTTTCCAAGAAGCCAAAGTGAATGCAAGTTTGGGGAAATCTATGTAGTCAAAGAAAATCGAAATTTTGGTGGTTTTCTCTCTTTGTTTTGTTCTCTAGATTAGGAGAATGAAGTCTTCCAAGTTGGGCTATTCCAAGTTGTTGCATAGTCCAATTTTTGGGAAGAAGTCAATATTCTCAAGGCTAACTTGGTGTGGAGGGAAGGTTTAGTCTTGGTCTAGGGTGAAGACTCTCAAAGAATACTATTGAAAGGAAAATTTTCTTTGACTAGGAATTCCTCTCGAGGGTTGTTTCTCCCTAATATGTGCCTACGTCTTGTGTCCATTATTTTATGTGTTGTTACTTTTGGTAATTACTTGATGAACTAAAGAAATAAGATATAAATAATCATAATCATAAGAAACATCATAAGTAATTATCAAGATCAAGAAACTATTTACTACCTTTATGATTGTCCAATATAAAATGATGCATAACAACACATAGACACTTACATGCATAACAAATTCACATACAACCGTACACTCTTGATGAAAGAACCCATAACAACACCATCAACCTTCACATGAAAACATCATTACAACCATGATTAACACCACCCAAATGCAACAAGAGCATGGACTAGAAGCATAACAAACACATACGCAACCGACATTAATGCAAGACGAACACACCGCCCATCAAGTCCAAGGGGTGAACCATTCTCTGATACCACTCTATAATGATGCCTCCCCTCATATCTATCGACTTTCACTAGATTACCGAGGATAAACATGAGATGAGGTGCTACTATGACAAGACTCGACCTCCTAGGTGACCTCCAGGAAGTGAAATCGAAGGAAACCTACAACATAGACCTTCTATACCTACTACAGGACTCCCAAAATCCTTCCTAGTAATCCCCATGACCATTCCCTAGGTCCCACTAAGTTTTATACCATTAAACCCCTCGACACTCCCTTGATATGGACAAGGGTGTTTCTGGGAGGCTCTAATCACTCCCACAGTAAGGCATGGGTGCATCTGGGGACTTTTATCCTCATACCTATTCCTATGAATCCAGGATTTGTGCCACTTTTCGAGCCCAAAATCGAAGCCACTACCCAAAAACCCTTGTAGCTTTTATAATCCATAATTTACATGACAACAACACTTGCAAGCAAAGAAGTGGCTACTGGACTAGGCGTGACCATCCTGAACCGAGACTAACATTCTATCAAGAACTTGGCATCAATGTAATCTATAGGACATGAATAAAAGATAGAGAATAAATGAGTGATAAGTCATATGAGACTTGACAAGAAGGATCACCACCCTCTTCCCTTAATTGTTTTGACATCAATTAGGCCTTATATCTGTTATCCTTTCAGTTACAAGTAAATACATGAAATAACGCTGACTATAACCAGCCATATAAACATGATTTTAACCAACATTAAACCATGTAAATAAAAATGAGATAACAACCATTAAGGCCACATCATAACAAGTACAAAAGCAGGATAAATCATCTTTTATTAAACATAAACAAGAGCCAACTAGGTTCAGGACTTCCACGTACCATCCAACCATAGACATGGTTGAACCAAATATTTCTTTTGGCCAATCATCCTCGTGTCATATTCCAAGCATGAATGCGCGATCTAATGGATAAACCAATCCAAAAACATCTAAGGGAATCCATAGGTTACACCACCTCCACCCTCACCAAGCCGTGATCTCACCAAAACCGGCACTGAGATCACAAAACCAAATTGAGCTCCAAATGCCTCCAAACTCCATCACTATCCTTGAGGAATTTTCCATCTCCTTATCTCAAGACTTACCAAAATCCACATTAGATCACTAGTCACTAAACAAAGACTCCACCCTTAGGCTTTACAGTGTCTCATGCCAAAACCGATCAAGGGATTTCTAGGCCTTTGGGAATTTTCCTCAGACGACGTTTTCCTTGGATTTTGAAATCATCTAGAAATTCCAAAGCTAAAAATTGAGAAAAAATCCCGACACACCATGGCTATCTGGAAAAAGACAAGTCAAGGTTGAAAACCACTGTGATAACCCGACAAGACCTTGCCATCGAAAGTCAGAGAACCAAATACCAACATACAAAGTCATGCCTGTCAAAACCAAATAGGAAATCACACATGTAATATGCTACCTGCAAGTATTCTCATTGAAGTTGCTTGACCCTTCTCTTCCTTTCTTTCTCTTTTTTTTCCTTTCTTTTCTTTATCCTTCCTTTCATTGATTTTCCCTTCCTTTCTCCAAAGCTAGAATGCTCCAACAAAACTTTAAGTGTCCAAAAGTGAGAGAGAGAGAGAATAATGAGAGAGCTCCAAAACTGAACTAACAAAAGGTTACACTCACCAAGATTGAGAAAAACCTTGCCGACTAATCCTCAAAAGCATTTTAATTAATGGCGCCTCTATTTTCTTCATTTTCCATTATTTTCCTTCATTTTCATTCTCACATGAAGCATATGACCTTTCACCTTCATTTTCTCCTAATTTCCATAATTTCTTACATAAATGTGCCAAAAATTCCATTTTTACTTTTCAAATTCTTTGTCATTACCTTTGTCAAATTCTTTTAGCCATAATAAACTGAAGTGCCGCCCACTAGGATTTTTTTCCCACCATTCAATGTGGAATAAGTTTTCAATCAACCGTGGTTATTATTTTTACTTTATTAACTTTTATTACATGCACTTTTAACTAGGGTTGTTACAAAACCTATCCAAAATTAGGTGTCTCTAACTAAGATCAGGGTGACCAAAGCCGTAGTAGGCCATTCCAAGGGAGTAACAACCTAAAAGAGAAAAGGTAATGGAACAAAAATATTTATACTCTTTAATAATCATAAGGCTATGTCTTTTTATAAATTTGTGTACAGATGAATAGAAAGACCTTGTTGATGCTTGGAATGTATTAGTGGCAACAACATTAGTATAAAAAATCACAGTTATTTCCTGTAGATAAATGCAAATCCAAAAGAATCTATGTTTGAAATCTACATAATTGTAAGGCTTATTTAACCAGAGACCCAAGCACCAATTTAAGTGAAACACACAACGTTTTGTTGAGCTTATGAAGGGAGCAATATTGTTATCGTCGGTTATATATATCTATATATCTATATATCTATATATATATCTATATCTATATCTATATATATATATATATATATATATATATATATATATATATATATATATATATATATATATATACATATATACATATATATACATATATACATATATACATATATACATACATATACATACATATATATATATATATATATATATATATATATATATATATATATATATATATATATATATATATGAGTGTATCCAAAAAATCTGGAGTAGGGAAATTTTGGCTATATGATTACAAACTAATACTATGGAAAGTTAATCTCATGAAAGGAATATGGACAATTGGTGGTACCCCTATTGAAATGAAAAGTTAATTTAAAAAAAATATATAATAGAAATTGACGAGGTGAGTTATGTAGATAAATAATCAACAAATCTAATAAATAACAAGCAATGCATGTAAGAGAGTTTAACAAGCAGCGAGAAAATGGTAAGGTGTGGATAAAGCTATGGACAAGCATAAAGAAAATATCTCATATGTGAATTAAAGGACAAAACTATGTCAAAGTTATTTCGGGAAGAAAAAATAACACAAAAAGCTTCAACATTAAACTTATCTTATAAAATTATATATACATAATAATTAGTTATTTCGATCTTATGGTTTTGGAAGAACCAAAAAGGATACTGTAATGTTTGCTATGGGAGCATTGCAAGCCCTTAGATAAGAAATGATAGATGCATGGTATCTAAGTTAATTATGAATCATAAAATTTATTGTTTGTATGTTCAGGAGACCAGTGAAAAGTACTAGTCCATCATGATGCAAGGAAAGACAGAAAAAATAATCCCCCATGTAATTTTTGAACACCTTAACTAATAATGAGCTAAATAAAAGGGGATGTAAAACCCAAGAAGAGAGATGAGAGAAACCCATGTGTGAGATATGTCAAGAAGTATTACTATAAAAAATTAGGTGATGTTTTTATTGACTTCAAGAATACTTCTATTACACCTTATTCCTTGAATAGTCACAATGATTTGTTTTAATATCACTTTATGTTTCCAGCATCAACGACCGACATGGGAAAGATTAGAAAGAAAATAATAACACAAAGGAAACCAACTGAATTAAACAACTAAGAGGAAAGAAAATAATAACACAAAGAAAACCAACTGAATTAAACAACTAAGAGATAATTACGTGGACAAGAACAAGGTCCACTTGAACAAAGGATGAGGATCAAATCTGTCTTGAATGTGGTGAGTTGAAATAATTGGTAATGTTTGGTCATGGATTATTGATATCATGAAATTATGATGGTACTTAAAGGGTAGATCTCTGATTGTGAGCCACCATGGGGATAAGTCAAGGAAATATTCCTTGAAAAAAATGAGAGTATGATATCAAGTACAATTACTGTGTAAATGGTATCATAAGGAATTAGTTATTCTCCAATTGGGATAAAAATTTTGACCACAGGACATTACAGGTCAAAGGTAGTAAAATAACTTATTGTTAATGAAGTGATTAATATGTTGTGAACTGATATGGAAGAAATAATTATATAAAAGTAACATAAGGAGTGTGATAGAAACAATATGCTTACGAGTGTCAAAGGGGAAAATCATAAGCTATGAGTACTCTGGTTCAGAGTAAAAATAGATAATATAATGAATACAAACTACCCCTAAGGGATGAGGGGGAAATTCTATATAATGTAGAATAAAGTATAACACAATTTTGAAGGTACCAAAGCACAACATGTGCTACAACTGAATTTGAAATATATATATATATATATATATATATATATATCATATATATATATCTATATATATATATATATATATATATATATATATATATATATATATGTGACTATAAGTATGCTAAGTGTTGTCACTTATGGATGTGACTAAACTCCAATGGCTATTAGGAGCAGGTTTGGCCTTCAACAATGATAAAGTGGAAAAATTAATCATACATTTCCCTAAAAAAAATGAAAAAATATTTTATGATCTCCTTAAATGTGGATTTTTAGCAATTGATTTATTTATAGTCTAAAACTTCAACTCCTCATGTCGAAAAAACTTAAAGAGTGATGGCATGGACATAATCAAAGGAATTCTTAAGGAAAAGAAGTGTGTGAAATCAAGTAATTGTGTGAATTTCCAGTTAAACAAAAAAAAATAAAAAATAAAAAAAAAATAACTATTATTGAAAACTAGCAAAGTGTTGTTAATCTGGGATAGATATCATTATAATTTATTAAAATCACAAGATGAATGAAACATTTTAAGCCTATAATATTATAAGTGATAGTAATAATGATATTATGTTGGCCTCCAAGAAGCAATAAAGTTGAAGACACATAGAAATAGCACTGAAAATATCTATAAAATGAAAGTTTTTTGCTAATCGAGGAATTGCGGTATTGATTAAGGCTAACACTAAGAATCGAAATAGTGATGTGACAACCAATTAGGTTGGTCAAATTCCTGGAAATGATGGAAAATGAATGGAAATGGGTATTCTCTTAACCTTGCCTTAGAATTTCACATGTAGTTATGTATTGTAGACATGATAAGTTGAATACATATCAATATATGTATCTAAGTACCATTATATTTGACATGGTTGTCAGGGGTCATTAAAGTGGAAAAATGATCACTTACATATAGTATGAAAAAGAATGTTATAAGTTAAAAAAAAATAACTCCTACTAAGCAATATCCTTATATTGTGATCATCGAAAGAAGGTAGTATGACCTGGTTCGCTTGAATAGAGATGATATGGTCTCAGGAACTATATGTGCTAATGTGTAAAGTGTTTAGTAATGTGCTTATGTACATGCGTTTTATATGGGTGTATGTGTATTGGGTATGGTACTATGTGTAGGTGGCATTGTGAACAGGTAAATTTAAAAATGAAAAGAGGCAATGATCATTGGATCTGTATGAGGTACAAATTAGTGTGACAAGCTATAGTCAACTAAAGATTGACTAAGTTGATGTTGCAAGTATAAATAGATAAACATCGATGGGGTTCCCTAGAGAAATTTAATAGGAATTGTGAGCTATTATAAGATGGAACAACCTAGTGAAAGAGTAAAAGATTGTGGCCAGTTGGTGCATCTATAACTACAAAGAGAAACCTCTAAACCTAGTTTTTACGAGCTGATTCAATGTGTAAATGAGTGAAAGGGGGAGAAAACCTATGAATATATATAGAAACAAACCATGTATAACCTTCATCTACAACCTGCAATGTAGGATGACAATGGACCAAACTAAATAAATTTTGAAAATGGACCCTTGATTTTGCGTAGTTAAAAGAATCCCAAGATGGGCATAAGTTTACTTGAACAATGTAGACAACCATGTAGCCACCCTGAACATGGCAGGCAAAAGGAAGTTATCCTAAAATTTTCTCATGCATAACACATAAATAAGTAACATTTGAAACTAAGACAAAAACATAGTAATGCTACCTAATATGATAACACACTAACTGCAATATATCATAAAATATAAGAACAATAAATAGGTTATGAAATGTTACCACCATGAAGTACATAGTGCCAATGGAATTGCTACTTCCATGATCTAAAATTTATAGTGGAACCACAAGGTGGGGTCCTTGTTGATTAAGTTAGACATTCGGTAATTAAGAGCAATTTATTGGTATTGTTGATGAGCTTATAACGATGTTGCGAACCCTTATTGAATGCAAGTTGCTAAGTCTGGTTGGGTTGTGATGCATACTAATGATCCTTGTTGAATACATAAATAGAAACAAATGGTGTCTTTAATAAAGTATATATATATAATATATATATATATATATATATATATATATATATATATATATATATATATATAATATATATATATATATTATATATTATATATTATAGATATATAGATATAGATATAGATATATATACTTGTTAAAAAAATGATAGATGGAAACTAATGAGAATAATTGTGAATGTAGGAAAAATCAAACAAAATATTCCTTCAACCCTCTACATATTCATAATTAAAGAGAAATTATGTTACGGAAGGAAGATATTGCCGAGAATAAAGTGTAGTGGAAGCACTTCATCTAGGAGAGGATACCTAGGAAAATAAAGATAAAGATTTTATGAGCAAGGCATATCCTAGCCTATTTGATAGGCTAGAAGAAAAAACCAAGTATGGTGTTGTGCTTGAGGGGGGGATATGTAACACCCCTTAATGTAAAGTAAAAATTTAATTTACTTTTACTACAAAGACTTGGTAAATCATGGGCTATGTGAAAATCTAGTGAGAACCCTTAATATTTAAAAGATTTATTTTAATTTATTCTAAAAGGTTATAACAACCATTGGAATTCACGGAGAAAGGACACTAAATTAAAAAGTTTTCACTCATGAGACAGTTAGAAGACAATTATTCCTCTCCCTAGATATAAATAATCTCAGTTGGGACAAGGGAGTCGAGAGGGTGAGAGAAGAGAAAACAAGAGGAAACCTTGAATACTTGGTACCTCATTGAAGGAGGTCCAAGTAAGTAGAATGAAGCTATAAGATTATGAACCTGGAAGAGAATGTTATTGAAGGAAGGAAGGACGTTGCCAGTTAGGGTAGTTTTAAGCTGGTAAGAGATAGTGGAATACCTAAAACAAACTTATGAGTTGATGATTTCTTTCGATGGACTTTTACAATCTTGATGCCGTTGAACAAACATTGTTAGGTCATTGTCAAGCGAATGTACTCAGAGTGACAAACTAGTTTGCAAGGAGAATTGGATGGGATTTCTATTCTCGGTGGTTGGGAGTTGTCTTTCTCCCTTGTGATTTCCTTGACAGCTTCAACCATGACATATAAGTATTCTTTGTTACTAATTTTTGTCCAAGAAGAAATTGTTGTTTTAGTGGCAATAGCATGAGAAATACACATATGTAAATAGTAACTGATATAGTGTTTTGTAGTGACTTTCTATAAAATAAGTGAAATAGAAGGATTGTGTATGTTCTGATAAATGTTGTTATAGTGGAAGTCTTCATATAAATATTAATAATTGTATGCATGGTGTATAAACACATTAGTTTTTCCCAAATAAACAAAAGTCTAAAGTGGGGAATATAATCCTTATTTTTTATGATATATAAATATACCTAAACATTGTAGGGGTGTTAGCATATCCCAAATAGATTGTATTCTTCTTACCTCTTGATTGTTATTAGCATGAATAACAACGAAGAATAATGTTTGGTAGAACTTGAGGTTAATATTACCAACATATAACCTTCTAAACATATATACATACATGAAATAGACAATGTAATGAAATGAAGAACTAAAACATGTGAAACCTAATAATAAAACTTTTCATGCAAAAAAAATAATCAGAAGTAATGATTGTGACCCAGGCTAGCCACAAAGGCCTAGCTAGTTTCCAACAACCTAATATGTAGTCCCGAGTTTCGAATAAGCTCTATAATAACCATTAACCTCATGAAAAAGGAAACTGTTGACAACCATTGGACGATACATATAGTGACACCATCTATTATTAAAATTATTATGAGTCGTATTAACTGTAACAAGAACATTAACAACTAACCTTCCGACAACATTCCGACAATGGAAAATGAATAAAGGGTTTCATCGAAACCCTAAGTAGTTCCACTATGTAAACGAATAAATAGCAATATTATTTTCATATAATAGTGAGCTCATGCTAAAATCAATTATTAGTTAAAATTAGAGAGAACAATATCCTCTGTACAAGAAAAATAAGTAAAGAATAATCATTAAGCAATATCGTTACATATATTGACAACAATCTTCTAACAAAACAAATAATTTCTTGTTTATGACACGAAAATTCAATATTTGCTTCCTACAAATCAAGTTTTAAATTCTAAATATGTTTCCCCAGTGGTAAGCATTCAAGTTTTTTGTTTTATTCGTATGTTTAGTTCAGTCAAAATTTTGTTGAACTAAAATCTTATTACACTGTAAGCCAATCCAAGAAAAAGTAGGGAAGGGACGGAGTGAGATATTGAAAGACGCTATGTGGCTTTTTCCCTGGCGGTGGATGTTGTGAAATTTGTTAGACTGTCATTATAGCAGATAATGCCTGTGACTGACAAGGTGACATTTCGTCACCCTCACAAATAGAACATCAACCATTTGCATGGACGGGCGCAAAGCAAGGAAGTTCTGCATAACCTTATCCTCCATTCAACCACAACTTTCTCATCCTACTGCGACAGGACAAAACATTTTGTCTATTATAACATCCAGCTACAAATAATTCCGCTGAAAAATCCATCTTATCTTCCGCATACTGTACTTCTGGTGTTTTGGCATTAATGCAACCGGCTTATACTGTCATGAACCTTTTGTCCTACTGATATGTTTGCTTGCTAATTTGACAACCATTTACCCCATTTTCCGCTGTACCGGCAGACAAAAGTGTGATACGCAAACGGTGATGGGATAGAGGTAATCGGTGAAGGTAAATATCCAAATAGAAATAAATATATTTAGGTATAATATTGATGAGAAGGGTTATGAATAATTATTGATCGATTGGAAGAATTTTATAAAAAAAAAATGTGGAATAGGTTTTTATAAATTTAATTTAACTATGAATAATTATTAAATGAATATTAAAGGTTTAATTTTTATAAAATAGTTTTAAATAGTATTTATTTATAAAAGATTGAGATTTTCTAGATTAGTTATGTTTTTTTTTTAAATTAAATTTATGAATAAAAAAATTTGTTATATGAAATTAGTTATAGTTTTTTTTGGATATGTGGTATTGATAAGCTATGTATTGATTTGCTATTGCAGAGAGAGGTACATTTCAAAATGTGTGATTTTGTTTGTGCTCAACTTTGACTCAGCAAAAAGAAATATGTAAATAATAATATGAAGTCCGTTATAATAAAAAATAATAATGAATATACATGTTTGTTTAGTTTAAATTATTAATAATATGAAGTCCATTATAATAAAAAATAATAATGAATATACATGTTTGTTTAGTTTAAATTATCTCAACAAAAAAATGAAGGAGATGTAAAAATCCTTCACTCTGAGCCATAAATAAAATATTCAATATCATATGAAGTACAATAATTTTATAACAGATTTAGAGAGATAGAAAAAAAAATGTTATATTTTATATTTTGAGTGTTCAATACAAAACTTAAATAAACGAGATCTACCTAGAGTCGAGAGGGATCAAATATCTTTTCACTTTAAAAGAGATTTGCATCTCAAGAAATTTGAACCCCCTTGCCTTGATATATGTGAAGTTAGATAGATCTAAGTTGGTTTAATTATTAATTATATTAATTAAAATTATAAATATAAATATGCTTATTAATTTTATGCTTTTTATTTTATTTTTACCAAGTCAAAATGTCAAGGATTACAATGTCTCTACCAAATCTTTACATAGGAGTTGAGTTTACTTATGGACCTCAAATATAATTATTTTTTAATAAAAAGTGAATTAGGTGAGGGTAAATCTTGGATGAAATACAATATTACAATATTTATTACCACCCCCACCCAATTAATAGTGGCCATGAGTGATAGGAATACTAATTAAAATGTAATATTATTACATTTTACCGAATTGGGTAAAATGTAATATTATAATATTATATTTTACCCAACATAATCTAGTAAAAAGAGGATGGAAGTAGGAATTTTTTTTAGATAAAATGTAATAATTACATTTTTCCTATTAATTCCTCACCATATAACAATATATCCAATGTAACAGGCGAGATTGCATGTAAATAATTTTATTTTATTACGTGAGAAACCAATGGTAATAAAGAAACATGAAATATAATAATTAAGAGATATTTTAATTTTTTATTTCATAAAAATATTGGACTCCTTTCGAAAAAAAGAAAAGAAAATACTTCAAGAAAAGAGAATCTTGATTTCAAAATAGTTAAGTGGTTATTTTCTTCCTCAAAGAGATTTAAGAAGAACCTCAGGGAAAGAGAGGCAAGTAGCCTAAGGGAAAGTAAGGGAGATTTGAGACAGAAACTCTGTTAGAAGGACTTTTGGAATGGACCATTGGAATCCTTGGTTACTCATGGAATGGACCAGTGGAATCCTTGGTTACTCAATCTATTAGGCTGGACATGTGGTCCTAAGGCTTGAGATGAAACTGGTAACTGTTTAGACACGAGAAGTTTGGGGGAGGTCTGGACGTTATTGCCAACCTGGCCTGAGAGGAAACTGGTAACTGTTTAGAAACGAGAAGCTCGGGGGAAGTCTAGACGTTATTGCCAACCTCATAGGACGGGATGAGTCTTTTCTTGTCTGCATCTCTAATAGAGGAATTTAAACCAATACGTACGGAAAATCAATATCATTCTTTATATTAGAAATATCAAATCTGTAAGGAATAAATAGACTCAGTAATCTTACTAGTTACCCGAATGAGTTTTATGTGAATTTTCCTTTCTTAATGATATTTTGGTTATTGTATTATAAGTAACATTATGCTAGAATTGTCAGTAGATATGGTACGAGAATCTACTAGTAATAGACAATTATCTCATGGGCAAAGATTTTACCTTAGCTTTGATCTCCTCTTTGGTGTGAAGGCCTAACCATTCTGGAGGGTTCTTTCCTAACTTTTTGTCGAGGATTTTTCTGTCGCTGGCGCAATCTTGATAAAAATTGCTGACATAGTTAAGGTAACCCAAAAACCTTTGAAGCTGAGTTTTATCCTTGAGTTCATCTGGGAATTTGTCTGTGAAATCAATGGCATGCTGTTGGAGAGAAATCGGTCCATTGCGAATTGTATGTCCCAGAAACTTTATAGAAGTCTGGAAAACTTCTATTTTCTTTTTGCTCAAGACCAATCCATTCCTCTGAACTAAATTTAAGAAAGTATTTACTTGCTTAAAATGTTCATCTATGCTCCTAGAGAAAATCAAAACATCATCAATATAAACAATCAACCAATCAAAATAAGGCTTGAAGATGCCATCCATAACCTTCTGGAACTTTGAGGGAGCATTCTTAAGACCGAATAGCATGACATTCCATTCGTAATGCCCTGAAAGAATATTGAAAGCAGTTTTGAACTTATCTGCTTCATCAATGACGACCTGCCAAAATCCTGCCTTTAAATCAAATTTTGAAAAAAAAATTCACCTGCAATTCTTCTTATCAAATCTCCCTTGTGAGGGATTGGATAGGTTTCATCTGCAAGAACTGAATTCAAAGGTTTATAATTGACGACAAGTCTCGGGATACCCCTAATTTGTTATACCATTTTGTTTACGTAAAATCCATAGCAGTTCCACGGGCTATTGGATTCTCTTATCAGTCTCCTATCAAGCAGTTGTTGTATTTCTTTTTGGCAAAGGTCCCTGTATTCTTTACTCATTAGGATTGCTCAGCTCTTGCAAGGCTTCCTGGAAAATCCTTCTTTGTATGGGAGCCTGATAGTATGCTGTTTTCGATGCCAAAAGGCATTTGGCTCTTCTGAACATCATTTTTCTTCTAGCTTTTGCTTCAAATCTTGAATCCTGCTTTTTATGTGAGGCAATTTTAACTGTTCTTCTATTCTGAGTGTGCCTTTTAAAGCTTTAAGATCTGTTAATAAGGATTCTACCTTATCAAGCTTTTGCATGGCCTGGACCATGGTTGAGATCCCTGGGCTAGAGACATATGGAAGCTCAATCTTCTTTCTTCTTCCCTTTGATCTGGGAATAGAGATGAAATAGCTGGACCTTCCATATTTCAATCTAGCTAACCCGTGTGGCTCAACTACAACAAGAAATATGTTTCCTAGTATACAATCGACAGGAATATCTGCCACAACAAATTTCATATATACACAATGTGAATCTATGGTACTCTAATCTAAAGTACTCATAATCATAATCAAATCATTCAGGAAATCTGTTTCTTTCTGTGAACTCGAAGAGAGAGAATCTTAGGCTGAGGAAAATCATTTAGGAGATATGTTTGCTAGTAGTTCAAGTAGAACTTTAAACTTTGCTGAACTAACATATGAAGAAAGTCAGCCTTCTGCCCGTTGGGAATTACCCCATATATCTCCTTCTGAAGTTTATAGTGATTTAGCCCCTTTCCACTTGATTGCTGCATCTAGGATTAGCATTAAAGAATCTATTAGTCAAGTCCAAGAAAACTCAGATAATATCCAGACAATCTCCTTGTTGAATCCCAAGGTTTTACAAGCTTAAGCAAAGAAATTAAAGACAAACTATTTGCATCTAGGTTGTATTAGGGTTGGAATCAATCCTTTAGTCCATAAAAGATTACATACTTTTGTGCTTGCAATAGTCTGAGATATGATGTACAATAGGTATACTGATTCCATTATTGGTGGAATAGTGGCACCCTTGTCTGATGGCCCTGTATATTTTGATTGCTACCCAAATTTCTCTGTGTATGTCTACAATGAAACTATTGTAGAAATATTACAGCTGCAAATCCAGACAATAGGTTTCGATATGAAGCAAAAGAGAAAAAATATAGCCATCCAGACCAAAGCCTGTCTAAAACATACCAATACCTTATGGCTAGCTATTCGCCATACACCTAGCAGAGACTCCAAGTCTAGTGTCGTTGTCAAAACAGATCACCAGAACCAAAAGGTTGAACATCATCTGATCAAATGGCAAGACTTGCAGTTTCCAGCTCACTGGGCGGTAGACAATCCCAAGCCAATAGTGCCAAAGAATATTACTTCTGCTAATATTACTGAAACTCCTTCTGGTGCTATTATATCTTTCCCGCGAAGATCCACTATTGACCGCCAAGGAATTAACATTGCTTGTAAAGCTTCAAAGTATTATAGAGATCCTTCTGTTGTAGATACTACTTGTTCTTCTTCATCTTCCTGTAGACATAATCAACTATATGAATTAGCTCAGCTTGTAAATTACTCCTCTTGAAGTAAAATGTCCAGAGTGTCAAGATGTCATAAATCTGCTTACCTTAGCTGAATAGAATGTACATTCATATCACAACCCTAGAACTGGTGTTGCTCCTCCTTCTACTTTTGTAAATCTGTGTCTGAATCCCAAATGTTCTGACATCCCATTTCCTCACGAGCCAGAACCTGATTCAGACCATGTTCTTATGATGCAAACTGTAGAAGAAGAAGATTCTAGATTAACCGAGATGATCTATCTGATGAGGCCATCAAAGCCAAAATATGGACTAGGAATACTTGAATAGTCACAATTGATTCCAAAATGTAGGTTTAAACAAATACCTGTTGATTGTAAGAAGCTTGTAGTTATGGAAATGCATAAGTTCTTTTCACTTATGGATGGATGCTTGAAATCGCAAATCAATGCTAAATGGATGAAAAGCATGCTAAACTGGGAATTTTATACAAACCCCGAGCATAAGACTTAGATCAGGCATACACTCCTGAACAGAAAAGATAGTATGCAAGTGATTGGAAACATTACATGGAGGTAAATAACACATGAATATCTTTCTATTCTTGGAAAGATAAGGTTGCTCCTATCAATGTTTTCACTGGGGCCTCCTCCAGTTCTACAGTTAATAAACATGGTAGACTACGCTAAATGGGTCACAAAATGAGACTCCTACCACATTTCCTCTGCATAAAGGAATTGTTTTAGGAGAAAATAAAAATGCAGCCAAAGCCATCCCCTTGGTCCAAAAAGATGACAATACCTTAGGAATTGATGGAAGAATCCGAAAGGCTAATGAACAGTTAAATTGGACCAATATAGCTCTCAAAGGTCTGGAGATGAATGTAACAAAGACAGATGATGTAAAGAAGTAGATAGACGTTGTACAGTCCTCATTAAATAGTGTGAATAGCTCTTTAAGTAATATGCAATTTGATTCCAATATTTCTCGTACTTATGCCAGAGAATCATTGAACAAAATAGAAGAGGTAGGAGATAGATTCGTTGGTCACATTGACACAACTAAAACTCTTCTTACTAGTCTAGCAGAAAAGGTTGAAAAATTTTAGTTGACAAAAGTAGAAAAACCAGTTCCGAATTCTTTTTTGGTAAAAAGAAACATAAAGATTGAAAATTCAATCAAAAATATTCATAAGTTTCCTGCTCTATTTCCCAAAGAAATTGTTTCTTCATCAGATGTTGATAAATCAGAACACATTAGCATTACTTCTCTATTCCAAGAAGCAGATGCCAAAGCAGAAGCCAAAGAAACAGAGAAGAAATCTCAGGAGACACAAATCCTTCCCATCTATGAGCCCCTAGAACATAGATTTTCTAGGTATTCTGCTCCTGATATTGAAGGAAAAATGAAAATTGCCTGAAGCACACATCTTCTTCCCTGACTCTCATAGGGAATGGAACATAGATAATATGAGCATTGGTCAGATTCACCAAATGATTGATTTAATGTACACATAATATAAGCTCATGTGTCTCAGAGGAAAATCTGAAATAGATGCTTGCAGGACAATCATTCAATGTTTTACAGGTACACTTCTCAGGTGGTGGGAGACTGAGTCTTCTCCCAAACTTATTGAAACAATGGAGGCACAAGTCCTCAAAGATGAGAAAGGTGACATTATACATAATACATATGGCACAGTTATCAGCAACATGATTGGCACATTAACATCAATGATTCTGGAACATTGGTGTGGAAGTGAAACCGAGATCGCCAACAAACATGAGGTCATACTCATGAACCTCAAATTTCATAAAATGTCATAGTATGATGACTTCCATCATGATTGGATGCAAAGAATTTACAAGGTAAAAGACTCCAAGAATCTGTTGTGGAAACAAGTATATCTCGCTGCTCTACCTTCAAAATTTGTTGATTATATCAGAATGTAGGAAGTCTTCCAGTTGCCATTTGAATCTTACACTTGGGGTGAGATTTACTCACAGATCACAAAGACACTGGTAAGTCTTTGTATAAGCTCAAAAGTCAATAAATCCTTAGAAAAATTATCCAGGTTACCAGATAGTAAGTCCATTTGCAGCAGATATGGACTGACAGTAGATGATCCTTTGGTCAAGAAGAGGAAGTCTAAGAAAAGGGATAAAAGAGAATTCAGAGAGACTTTCTACAAAAATAAAAGAAATTACCGAAAGGACAGAAGAAGAAAATATCCCACAAGGGATAAAAGCCAGAATCACAGAAAGAAAGGATATTACAGGTATGTGTCAAACACTCATTATTATAATCCCTCAGATATCACACTCTGCTAAGCAAGAAAAATGGAACAAGATCACTTGTTGGTTATGTGGACATAATGGGCATACTGCCTCAAGGTGCCTATAAGGGGAAGAATCAAAGATTAACAGAGGGAAGAAGACTGTTGGCTATGCTCAAAAGGCCAAGAAAGTAAAAAAATAGCATAGAGGCCTTATTATTTGTCTTAGATATAAATCTGCAACTCATGTCACAGAAAGGTGCCCAAATCTCACAATTAGAGATACAGCACAATAGCACCAGCTAGAAGAAACTTCTCTTGATTCTTTTAGCTCCTCAAAAAAGAATAATTACAAGCAAACATAGGCCAATATTCCGAATCAGATTCATCAGAATGCTCATGTTCTGATTCCGATGAATGTGCTTGCCATGCTGTGTATGAAGATGATTTTGAATTTGACTCCAGATCCAGTGAAGAAGAAAAGTCGAAGCCCCCAAAAGAGAAAGTACTCATGGCTTCTATAGAAGAAGAAGAAGAATTAAAAATTATGTCTCAGATTCGAGCTATGGAGGATGGTGACATGAAAAATCGCCTGATTGAAGCATTCACAAACTAGCTGAAAACTAAATCTTCTAAGGAATCAGTTAAGAAACCTTTGTTTGTCAATGCATCGTATGAAAGGAATACAAAATCATTTCAAATGCATCACCAGAAACCAGGAAGAGTAAGGTCACTTACTCCTAGAGAAGTAAGTGGTGAAATTCACCACATAAAATCAGAAACCTCTACAATCAAAGCTCAGATTGCAGAATTTCAGAAAGGAAAACAGAAGGCAGTCAATCACGAAGAAGAAGAGGGAGGAGATTCATGGAGTTCGGCTGCACACAATTAGGAGGTCCAGATTGCAGAAGGTATGCAAGATCCAAATTTTGGATTCAAAGACATGAGGTTATTTACTATCATCTACCAGCAACATCATGTTAAGGTAAACATCTGTATCCAAGGAAATATTTTTCAAATGATTGCATTATTAGATTTTGGTGTAGACATCAATATCCTTAATATGAAGAATATTCCAGCTAGATATTGAAAAGTAGTAGGCCTTGGGAATAAGAAGCAGGCCTTGGGAATAAGAAGCTCCAGTATGAAGTACCCAAAGCTTCATTATGTTTTGACTCACATTGTGTATATATGAAATTTGTTGTGGCAGATATTCCTATCGATTGTATACTAGGAAACATATTTCTTGCTGCAGTTGAGCCACACAGGTCAGCTAGATTGAAAAATGAAAGGTCCGACTATTTCATCTCTATTCCCACATCAAAGGGAAGAAGAAAGAAGATTGAGCTTCCATATGTCTCCAGCCCAAGGATCTCAACCATGGTCCAGGCCATGCAAAAGCTTGATAAGGCAGAATCCTTATTAACAGATCTTAAAGATTTAAAGGGCATGCTCAGAATTGAAGAACAGTTAAAATTGCCTTTGGTAAAAAGCAGGATTCAAGGTACTTTATGAAAATCGCCAACTCATTCCTCTATTTATCCATGAAAACAAGGGTCGGAGAAAATTGAGAGTCGCGCCCTTTTTCAAATGAATGCCAGTCACTTGGTCGGTTGTTCCCCAAAACTTTGTGAACATTTCTCAATTTTGTTGTGTGTCACATATTTCCCACAACATGCTCTCGTATGGCGATGAACGAGTTAAGATTGGACATCTAGGATGAGTTAATGCACCCGTGCTCGGTGAATAATTTAGAGTACTGTTGTCTAGGTTTTCCTATAAAGAATGCAGTGCATCCTCCATTATTGCTCAAACTCATCACAAAGTTTGCTGGAAAAGAATGGAATTCTATCTCGTGGCTTTGATATCGTTGGCCTATGCTTCAAGGATAGGAAACAAGATTGCCATATCTTAATCATACGCCCACCAACAATGAATTAATGAGAGTTGCCAACTTCGCCCCTGTATGCGTTGGTATTCTCAACAATATGGGAGTCTAGTCCAATTTATCAGTATATCCATTTTATCTGTTTAACATTGTATATTTATTTTAAATTCTCCGCAAAGGTTATAGGTTCAGTAGAGTTTGCTTTGGATATTGTATAGAGCTTTGTTCGGGTTTGTTATGGTGTAAGCATTACAATGTAAGGTCTGTGTTTTTTAGTTGTGAAAGATTTTTATGCCGCAAGTTTCCAGTAGCTTGTATCGTTGTAGGAAGATTCTTTGATCTTGGACGCGGTAAGCAATTTTCATAGCCTTGTGATCCATAAGCGATAAAAGGGACTTATAGGTTCGATATTGGTAATTTTGGTTGTTTCACTGGAATCAAGTTGATTATTGTTTATTTGCCTTGTGTTTCAGTGGAGTGTGATTTATAGGCGGGGGCATAGTATAAATATGAGGTATATCCATATCCAACGTGTCTTTGTTAAGATGAATAATGAAATGCTAAAAGGAGATAGAAGTAACAAATGTTTGATTACTACAATTTAAAGAGATGGCAAATGAAACTATTAAATTGGCATATGGAATTATTAAATTGTACAATTAATTTAAGAATTAATATTATAAATATTCCTTTAATATTGCAATCCCATCTCGCGCGTTGGCATCACTAGACTCTAGAAAAATTAATTATTTCACGTCGTCTTCCTCTGTCGTCGCTGCACACCGCCATGACACTTCAAACTCCAAAGAGTTTCTGCTTCCTAATCACACCGCCTCACCTCCTTAAATTTGAAAGGCCAACACCGATTGAATTCGAAAGGGCAGCACCGCCTAGAAATTTATTTGTTTATTTGATGTAAACGACCTAATTCATGTTATAAATAGAAGGCATCAACAAGGCGAATATCATCCACATCCACTTGACTTTCTCATTTGTTAATGAATTTTTTTTAGCTATAGCTACGTTTTGGAGTGTGTTTGTCTCGAGTGTGTCTGTCTTTGTTTTTTATCATCTAGTATCAGAGCTTAGGCTTAGAGAAATATTGAATTCGTTCCTATGTGAGGCCTTTGATGTGACAAACCACCCAAACTGCGATAGTCCGTACGAAATTTGGTGAACTGGAGCACCACGTTGGAATTTGGTGACCTCCCCAAGCAAATCGAATTTTGTTGACAGTAGATGCTATTGTAGTTTTTTGATTTACAGATAGTTTTCATTTTGCTGGAATCTTCTAGTGAGGTAAATCTCTAAGTATAACTATGTACACATATTGTAAGTTTAACTATGTACACATCTTTCAATAGTTTGGAAGTTTTTTAATCTTGAAGGTGAACGTTCGGTCACATTAAGAGATTGGTCAGACATTTTATTTCGATCGGTTACATCACAAGGAATTAAGATGTGGCCGTGACAAGCCTCATTTCAAAAGGGACCAAGGCACTTCGTTGATGGTCAAACTTCCAAAGATGACGTGCATAATTTTTTGTTTTTCAAAGCCCTCTGTAAGTTTGAGAGACAATATTGTTTGAAGTCATAGTAGACGCATGAATTATCCTTATGAAGTTTGTTTTTGAAAAATGATTCATATGTTGTATACATAAAAGGTTTATTGTCGGAGTCAACAGGGTGCTTTAAGGTATTTTTTTTAAAAGGATGCCACCCAAAGTATTTGTAAGGCTATTTCAAAGTTATCTCCATGAATTTGTATTTTTTTCCTTTGAAAGGAACTAAAAGTATATGGTGTTAAAGTTGTTTTCAAACCTTATTTGAAGATTTCAATTATTTGTGAGAGATGGTATCAAATACCAATACTACTTTATCAATTTCTATTTTAACTGAGAAAAGTTATGATTCCTGGTTCATTTGAATGAGAATATTGTAGTGTTCTCATGATCTTTGGGGATTTGTTACTGATGGGTATCCCGAGCCTCCTAAGTAGAGATGGCTCTTACAAATTCTTACCAAACGTTGTTGAGAGAGAACAAAAAAAAATGACAATAAATCTCTTGGTCTTATTCAACAAAGCTTAGATGACGTGATACTTTCAAAAGTCTCAAATGGAGAATCTTCGAAGAAGGTGTCAGACACTCTTGAATCTTGCTATTAGGTTGTAGCAAAAGTAAATAATCTCAAGTTGCAAAATTTGAGAAGAGATTTCGAAAATCTGAAAATGAAAGGCAGTGAAATTGTGGATGTTTTTATGACTCAAGTCATGAGTGTTGTTAATAAATTAAGACAATATGGAGAAGACCTCTCAAATAAGAGAGTGATTAAGAAAGTCCTTCGAAGTTTGCCAAAGAAATTTGAAGCGATTGTTGTATCCATAGAAGAGTTCAAGGAAAACAAGTCAAATGCAAATTGAAGAATTGGTTCGTTCGTTGATTTCACATGAATCCAGGATGTCAAGATATGATGATAGCACATTGTAGAATGCCTTCAAAACTCAACTTCAATTTAATAGAGGAAGAGGTAGAGGAATATCGAGTAAAAGAAGAAGACGCGATAGAGTAAATGATCAAAGATGTCCACGAGATAATTATGATCATGAAGAGAAATCTCAGCAACGTGCTTCTAATTTAAGGGGGAGTTACAATAGGAGTTGACATTGAGGAAATAAAAGGTATGATATGTCTAAAGTTCAATGTTATTATTGTGAAAGATATAGCCATTTTTCTATGAAGTGTTTGAAAATGTAAACATATGTTGCTAAGAAATCTGCACACATCTCACAACAATTTGAAGATAATGAGAAGTCAGTGTTTATGACTTGTAACATGACTCAAGAATGTTTGAATAATATATGGTTTTTAGATAGCGGCTGCAACAATCACATGAATGGAAACAAAGATTTGTTTTCCAATATAGACATCAATATTCAGTCTGAAGTCAATTTGGGTAACAATATTAAGGTATGTGTTAAAGGTAAAGGAGTGATTGTTGTTTATACTAGAGCTGATGATATAAGAACAATTGATGATGTGTATTATGTACCTAGCTTGAAATGAAATTTGTTAAGCATTGGACAATTGATGGAGGAAAGGTATAGAGTGTTATTCAATAATAATGTATATACTGTCATTGACAAATATCCAAACAAACAATTGATAACAAGAGTATAAATGAAAAACACTAGGATGTTTCTGCTTATAATGATAAATGAATTGTCTCCCTCGAATGCTTTTAAAACTAATAATTTTGAAAAATCATGGTTATGGTATTTAAGATATGGTAATTTATATTTTGGTGGTTTAGATATGTTGCAGAAGAAACAGATGGTGAAAGGGTTACCCAAGTATTCAACAGACGATGAGCTCGTGTGAAAGTTGTATACCTACAAAGCATCATAGGCAGAAATTTCTATTTGAAGTTTCGTATAGGGCGAAAGCGCCACTGGAGATTGTTCACACAGATTTATATGGACCAATGCAAACACCTTATTTGGGTGGTGTTGTTTACTTTTAGACTCTTATTGATGACTACAGTAAAAAAACATGGGTTTATTTTCTTAAACAGAGATTTGAAGCATTTTTTGTATTTAAAAGATTTAAAGCTATGGCCAAAAAGGAAAGTGGAAAGAATATTAAAATTTTGAGATTAGATAGAGGTGGTGAATATATGCTAACAGATTTCTTTGAGTTTTTTCAACCACATGGAATCAAGAGATAGTTTACTTCACATTATACTCCACAGTAAAAGATTTCATTGAGTTTTTTCAACCACATGGAATCAAGAGATAGTTTACTTCACATTATACTCCACAATAAAATCGAATAGCTAAAAGGAAGAATTGAACTATTATGAATATGGCTCGAGGTATGGTGAAGGAAAAGCATCTACCAAGGAATATTGGGGAGAAGTAGTAGGTTGTGATGTTTATATTCTTAACAGAAGTATGACTAAGATCGTGAAGGATTGAGTTCCCAAATAAGCTTGGAGTGGTAAGAGTTGTCACATATCTCATTGAAGAATTTTTTGTTGTGTTTCTTATGCACATGTTCCTAAAGAATTGAGAAAGAAATTAGATGATAGAAGTGAGAAATGTATCTTTATTGGATATAGTGAAGAGTCTAAAGCATATGCACTTATAATCCCATCACCAAGGAATATATTATCAGTAAATATGTTGAGTTCAATGAAGAAGAAGCTTGGGATGGAAGCATAGATAGATTCGTTGCAGAGGAAGTTTTATTATCTCATGGAGATGATAATGAATATGAACAAGAAGTACAAGGTGGACAATTATTTCCATATACGCCTGTTGCAAGAACTCTAGCAAGCCAATCACCAAGAGTCAGTTCAGCACAATTCGGAACACCAAGAAATCATGAACATGGTGAACCATAAGGATATGGCGGACAACAAGCAACGGGATAAGAGGTAAGAAATGAAACTAATTCTACAATAGCAACATTAAAGAATATAATTAAAGGTTAGAAGAGTAGAAGTTCCGAGGAATTTTATGAGAAGAATGACAAAATAGATCAAGTTTCAATTTTTTCATTAATTCCATATGATCCTGTAAATTTTGATGACGCTGTGAAAGAAAAAGTTTGGATAAAAGCCATGGATGAAGAAATTGATGATATAGAAATAAATAATACTTGTGAACTTGTAAATTTGTGTGAAGGTAGAAATACTATAGGTGGTAAGTGGATTTACAAAACTAAATTCAATGTTGAAGGTGAAATTGAAAAGCATAAAGCAAGACTTGTAGTTCAGTGTTTAGTTAACAACCTAGTACTGATTATAATGAAACTTTTACTCGTGTAGCTAGACTTTACACAGTAAGAATAGTATTATCTATTGCTGCACAAAATAAATGGAAAATATATTAGATTGTGAAGTCGACATTTTTTAATGGTTTTCTGGAAGAAGAGATTTATGTGAAACAATCTCGTGGATATGAAATTGATGGTCAAGAAGATAAAGTTTACAAATTAAAGAAAGCATTATATGGATTGAAGCAAGCACCTCGAGTATGGTATAATATAATTGATGAATATCTAAATACTAATAGATTTATCACAAGTCCAAGTGAGCCAACTTTCTATACAAAATTAAACGAGGATGGTAAACTTTTGATTGTGTGCATGTATGTTGATGATTTTATTTTCACTAGAAATCTCTCAATAAACGATTTTAAGACAAGCATGAAAGCATAATTTGATATCACTAATTTAGGCCTAATGAAATATTTTCTTGGTATTGAAGTAACTCCTTCAAAAGATGGTACGTTCATTTGTCAATCCAAGTATGCAAAGGATATATTGAAAAGGTTTAGGATGGAAAACTGTAAGGCAATTGTAACCCCAATTGAAATTGGTACAAACTCAGTAAGGATGATCAAGGTTCAAATATTGATCCAAACAAACAATTGGTTGGAAGTCTTATGTATTTGACTGCAACAAGGCCCGATATAATGTTTGTTATAAGTTTAATTTCTAGATTCATGAAGTCTCCGAAGAGCACCCATTGGCTAGTTGGAAAAAGGATTTTAAAATACGTTGTTGGAACAAGAAATTATGGTATCATGTATGCATCTCATTCATATTTTAAACTAACTAGATATACATATAGTAATTTTGTAGGGAATATTGATGATAGGAAGAGCGCCTATGGGTATGTGTTTAGCCTATGGGTATGTGTTTAGTTTTGGTTCAGGTGCAGTTTTATGGTCATTAATAAAAAAATCCATCATGACTCTATCATCTGAAGTAAAGTATGTTGCAGCCACAACAACAGCATGTCAAACTATGTGGATGAGAAGAATTTGGAAAGCGTTGTTACATGAACAGAGAGAACCAACTCAAAATTTCTGTGACAACAAATCTGTTATTGCATTATCAAGAGATCATGTTTTCCATAGAAAAAGTAAACATATTGATAGGAGGTATCATTTCATTTGAGAATTAGTAATGAATAATGAAATATGTATAGAGTTCTGTAAATCATCAGACCTGTTTGCAGACATTGTTTGAAGCTCACAAGGAAAACATAGAGGTATGCATGATGTAACAAGATTTTGATGTAAAAGCAAATTTTATTTTTTTTGTGAAATAATTAAGAGGGAGAATGTAAGAATAATTAATTATTTTATGTCCTCTTCCTTTTTCATCGCTGCACGTCACCAGGACTCTTCAAACTCCAAAGAGTCATCACCGCTTGATCACACAGCCTTACCTCCTCAAATTTCAAAGGCTAACACTGATTGAATTCGATGGGGCAGCACTGCTTAGAAAATTATTTGTTTATTTGATGTAACCGACTTAATTCCTGTCATAGATCAGTAAGGCAGATATCATCCACTCGACTTTCACATTTGTTAATGAAATTTTGCAATTGTAGTTGCGTTTTAGAGTGTGTCTGTCTCTGCTTTTATCCTAGACTGGATTTCGTTG
Source organism: Pinus taeda (assembly GCA_000404065.3). NCBI lineage: Eukaryota > Viridiplantae > Streptophyta > Pinopsida > Pinales > Pinaceae > Pinus > Pinus taeda. The sequence goes on from APFE031400371.1 coordinate 39,198, forward strand.
GATGAGTTGCTTTCTGTTGTAGTTCCCTATGCTACATAGCTCTTTCTCTATGTTAAGATTCAAGCTATTTATCGAAATATAGAATTCATACTACATTTTTATTTGTATTAATTTGTTCAGCCTTTTTGTATATATTATATTGTGATCTTTAAATGCACCGAAGAATTACATGGGCTCAAATAATGCTCACCTAACTTTTAGCGGTCATGTATTGTATATGAAATTAAATGGAAATGAAATCACCATTATGATTCTATTCCTACAATTATAATAATCATTTATTCATAAAGATAATACTCACCAAATCTTTAGCCGTCATGCATTGTATATGAAATTAAATAGAAATACAATCCTTTTTATATATATATATATATATATATATGATATATTCGAGTGGGATATAGATTTATCTATATATATATATATATTCGAGTGGGTCCTTGTGAACATGGTTATGTTATAGTTTGACATTTTTTTGTTGATCATAGATCTTTTGCTTTTTTACATTGAAAAAGGAACTACGAGCAAGTGTTGGGCATATGTTTGAAGGATGTATGAGTTGGTAACTCCTTATGTCACAATCATGAATGAGTCAACATATTCAACACATAGTATACATAGGATGTATGAGTCGACAATTAATAGCAAATGAACACGGAGAGGTTGGTGCCATTGTTATAATGCAAACTTATGAAACAATCATCCATTTGTTTCACGTGCATGCCACGAGAAATTTAATGAGGAAGATGGCTCAAGGACTTCACACCAGTGGATTTATGAGCTCTGATGGCGTGTTGCAGCTGGAGAAGAAAGAAGATACATACTTGAAGTACATTTTGAGCTTTGTAGTCATTTATGAGGACTGGAGAACCAAGTGATCTTCGTAGGTTGAATTCAATAAACGTTCTTGTTGAGTGTACAAGGAGGATTGAGATTAAATTCATAGTATGGAAAATCCATAGGTGTCCCATTCTTATATTTCATATAGTTGCAGTAGCCCGACAGTTTTGATGGAACAACAAATAGTGTCATCCTGAAGCACACTACCAAGTACATAGTAGCAAAGACATCAGGAGGACACCGTAGGCAACATTGACCTTCACACAGTAGAGGAACAAAAAACACGTGATTTCCTTTGAGAAAAAGTCTGATTGCAGTTGTTGTGTGGAAGTTGAGCGTGTGAGGAACAAAGAGCCAAGTGTTGAGAGTTGGCTATGCTTACAACCAAGCAGAGGGTTGAGACAAGAGCTAGTTGAATAGGGGAGATGTAGAGCTAAAGAGAAGGAGTTGGTATTGCAGTAGATCATATTTATATTTTTTTGTATATGTATTAGCCTCTGATTTCATTTTGAAAATTGTATGAAAAGTAGAACAGTGGCTGGAGCAGGTAGTGGCCTGCATTCATAAGAGGTTGGTGCCTCTTGGTAAGTAGTGGGTTTCTATTTGAAGGGGGTTGGGGCCTCTTATGAGTTGGTGCTCACAAACAACTTGATATAATTAAGTGGGTGTTTAATTTACATCATAATGACAAATAGATTGGCGGTTTTCTCCCTTTCGATTTCCACGTAACGTGTGTCAATATGTGTGTGTTGCTAAACTGATGAAATTTGTTCTCGTGTGAATGGTTTACTTAATTGCACATTTATTTTGTAGTCTGAATGCTCTTATGCATAACTAGGAGAAGTCAAAGGAAATATAAGAATGAGCATAAATTTTAATAAACTCACCAATACTGATTCACCCCCCCTAGTAATTCCTTATTCCAACTATTGGTATCAGATCCTAGCCTTAAGGAACAATTTAACGACTGGAATGTAGATCCATAAGGATTTATGTCCAGGCAAGAGAGTTAGGATGCCTACTCAAGCAATGGTGTATTTGATGGGACAAACTATGCCTTTTGGAAGGTTAGGATGGAAACCTATTTTATGTGCCTAGGAGTAAATGTTTAGAGCTCTCTATTGGTGGATTATGATGTCCTTGATGTCCCTCCCATAGATGTAGATATTAAAAAGGTGTGTGGAAATAATGCTAAAGCCAATAATTCCATTCACTTTGGCCTTAATCGACCTAAAGATATAAAAGTTATGTAATGTATGTTTGCTAAAGAAGTGTGGGTCAAGCTCAATCACAGCCATGAAGGAGATGAAAAAGTCAAGAAAGCCAAACTACAAACTTTCTGAATGAGGTTGAAAAGCTTAAGAATGAGTGAAGTCAAAATCATAGTAGAATAATTCCTCAGAGTTGATGAAGTAACGAATATGATTAGAGGACATGGTGAAGCAATGAAAGAAAGAGATGTCTCTACCTATGACATTTAATGTTCAAAATATCTCAAGGTCTCTACCTATGACATTTAATGCCAAAATATCTGCCATTGAAGAGATGTCTAATCTAAAGAGTCTCACAATGGACCAATTGCTTAGTACTCCACAACCTATAAGATGAGATTAGCAAAAAGAGAAGTTTTAACCAAAGGAGGTACCTTTCAAGGTGTCCAAGGAGGCTAAGGATCACAAAGACCATTAGTATTTCTCCATTTGCGAATCTGATCAAGAGTTGGCTCATTTTTCTAGGAAACTAAAGCATGCTCGGGAAAGTATAAAGGGAAGGTTTCATTCAAATTCTTTGATTGTGGAAGAGTCGAACATTTTTTTTCCAAGTTACCTTACAAAGAAATGACAGAAAAGGAAGATGATCATAAGTTTAGAGTGAAGGCTCAAAAACATCAAAAGAAAAGGCTCTCTAAGAAGAAGGGGGTCTACTCCAAAGAGGATAGCTTAGCACCAAAGTCAGGTAGTGGAAACACCTCAGACAATGAGTCAAATGAGTGGTTACTCATGGAATCTAGAGAAGACTCCAAAAAAATATTATAGACTCTTAATAATAATAATAATAATAATAATGAGTAGTGGAATTTGAAGGGAAACTCACTAGTTCTCTTGATGAGATATAGAAGGCTAGAAGAAAGAACATGAAGCTAAAAGAACCATTGCAGAATGCTGACGAAGGTATGTATTACTCAGACAATGAGGAATCTGTTTACGAAAAATAAAAACTTGAAGAAGCCATTAAAATTAAAGACAACTTAGCTCTTCGACTAGAAGAAAAACAAAAAAAATGTGATAAAATAGAAGAGGAGAACATGCATCTAAAGTAGGAGATTTTCGAAGTAAATAAGGAGATAATCTCAGAGAAATGAAAAGAATATTTTTTTTTCCCTAAAAGTCAAATTAGAAGAACCTAAGCACAAATAAGACATTCTTTGTGATTAGATCCATGAATGGGAAGAAAACTTTTAAATTCTTGAGGCAGAAGTTATCTCTCTGAGAACAGATCTTGAGAGACTACAGACAGAGAAGGGTGTAAATGAAAATTTTGTAGAAGGGACAAGAAAGCTATAACAGCTTCTCAACAGTCAAATGTATCTAGAAAACATAACAGGTTTGGGATATTCTAGACCACAAGAATATTCTGAGGAAGATAAAATTCAGGTCCATAAGATTTGAGGAAAGTCAGAGCTATGGAAAGGTCCATCAAGAAAGTAGCAATGAAAATAGAAAGGTAACAGGCAAGAGAGGATACCATCACTAGAGTAAGAATGTCAACTTCTCAAAGGAGCCACACCAACAGAGAATGAATCAAACAGAAGGATAACAAAGATACCTTCATGTACAAACTCATGAACTTTCCAACTTTAGGTACTCTAATTTATGTTATGGTCATTTTTATAAACGCCATATCTTTGGACATAAGGTTATTGATTGTAGAAGTATCAAAGTTTAAAGAGATGAAAATTTCAGATATAATAAGTATCATAACTATAGATTTTAAAACTCTCCTCTTCGAGATAGAAATCCCTTCTATCCCCTCATCGATGATGTTGAATGCTTCAAATGTAATAATTTTGGGCATAAGGCAAGTGAATGCAGAAGTAGATTTGATTATTCATCTAAATCTCAAAATGCTTAGCATTCAACTTTTCAAAAGGATAAGAAGAATTGGAAATGTAACTCTGGAAAGAACATGGTATATTGACTTTTTCTATCAGCACATGATCAATAAAACAGATGGTATATGATAGTGGTTGTTCCAAGCATATGGATGGGGATAAAAGTAAATTCCTATCTCTAAAATTAAAGGGTGGGGGGAACAATGTCACATTTGAAAAAAATTCTTTAGTAAAAATTAAGGGCAAGGGCATAATCAGTGGTGATGAAAAGACTAAAGCTCAAAATGTACCATATGTATAGGGTTTCAAGCACAAATTTCTTAGCGTAACCCATATGTGTTATAATGGCTATAATCTACCTTTCAATCCAAAGACTATGAGATTTGACATGAAAAGAATGGAAAGCTGGTGAGAAAGGTAGTCATAACTCAGAATAATGTATGTGTTTGATGACTCCAAAGTAAGTTGTTAATTGAGAAAGACAAATGGAACCCAGTTATGGAATATGAGACTTGGTAATATGAGTTTTAATAGTCTGATAAAAGTTAGCAAGATAAAATCTGTGAGAGGATTTCCAAGACTGTCAGGGACAGATAATTCAATATGCAAGTTCTGCCAATTTGGTAAGCATACTAGGACTCATTTCAAGACAAAAGAATTTTCTTCATCTAGACTACTAGAGTTAATTCACATAGATATATGTGACCTAACCAGAACAAAAAATACCAAGAGGAGATAGGTATTTTATGTTGGTTATTGATCATTTTATCAGAGCCACATGGATCATGTTCCTAAAAGAGAAACCAGAAACGCTTAAACATTTTAATACATTTAAAGCTAAGGTAGAAAATGGGAAATATCCAAAGATCAAACACTTAAGATCGGATAGAGGAGGAGAGTACATTTCAAGAGAGTTTGAATAATTCTGTGAAGAGCATGGCATAAGGAGGCAATATTCTATGGTCAAAACACTGCAACAAAATGGAGTAGCTGAGAGAAATTAAAGAATAATCTAGGAGATGACCAAAGCTATGTTGGATGAATAAGATGTACCTCACACATTTTGGGGAGAAGAAACACAGGTAGAAGTGTACTTATGAAACAGAAGACAACTCATGCCTAATAGTGATAAAACTACCTACAAGGTGTGGAAGGGGAGACCCACATCAATAAAACAATACAAGGTGTTTGGGAGAAAATGCTTTATCAAGAAGAATGATAAAAATCCTAGAAAATTTGATTCTCGTGCTCAAAAGGGTATATTTCTTGGGTACTCATCTCGAAGTAACAAATATGGGTTCTACACCCAAAGAATAAAGAGAGTTGAGGACTGCATTAATATAGTAGTGGTTGAAGTAGTACCGAAATCCAAGTCTTCCAAAGGGGACATGAACTCAAATGGAGAAGAAATCTTAGCCACTAGACTCTTAGATCAAGAAAGTAGAGGTAGATGATGAAGGTGAAGAAAAAAGTACAACATCAAGGTCCAAACTCCCTCAAGGTATGTACAAAAACAACATCCAGATAGTCAAATTATTGGTGATCAAATACTTGGGATTCAAACTAGGAGAAGGATCCTTGGTAGCCTAAGTTGTGCAAATTTATCTTTGTTATCTCATATTGAGCCCAAGAATCTTAGTGAGGAAAGTGAAGATAAATCCTGGATAATGACAATGATTGAAGAGTTGGATCAAATCAAGAAGAAAAACAATTAGGAGTTTCTCCCAAGACCCAAAGGGAAAAATTTCATAGGAACCAAATGGGTCTTCAAAAATAAGATAACTAAGCAAGGTCAAGTGGTTAGGAACAAGGCTCACTTAAGCTACAAAGGATATGCCCAAATAGAGGGAATATATTTTAAAGAAATATTTGCACCCATAGCAAGACTAGAAGCTATCAGAATGTTTCTTACTTTTTCCAACCATAAAAACATCAAGGTGTATCAGATGGATGTGAAGTCAACATTTATCAATGTATATCTAGAAGTAGAAGTTTATATTGAGCATCCAGAGGGGTTCATACTCATTGAAAATGAAGGGTTTGTGTGAAAACAAAAAAAGGAATTACATGGGCTCATATAGGCCCCCAAATCATGGTATATAAGACTAGATAAAGACCTTCAGCAACAAGGCTTTAAGAAGGGAACTATAGATAACAATTTGTATATAAAGTTTTAAGATGACCACCTATTGATTATGGTAGCGTATGTGGATGACATAATCTTTAGTAGTGATCTAGAGTGACTGAGACATCAATTTACAGACTGTATGCAGACAAAGTTTGATATGTACATGATAGGAAAATTATCCTTTTTCTTAGGATTGAAAATTTATCAATCAAAATATGTAGTATTTATCTCCCAAATGACACACCTTCAAGAGAATATGAAGATAGTTTGACTCGGAGATCACAATCCAGTTAGAACCCCCATGTTTACAAGCTATAAGTTATGCAAAGAAGATTAGACATTTCTGGTTAATCAATTTGTCTATAGATTAACGAGAGGAAGATTGTTGGATTTAATAGATCTGTGGTTTGCATCTTCTGAATCAGTGACCGGAGAATCCACAGTATGAACATTTTTATACCAACGTTTCAAATCCCAAATGGATCCATCATCAGGATTTTAGAATGATGATAAAAGAAGAGCTTCATAAGGAATAAATAATAATGAGGAAAATTTTTAGGGAACCACACACTGTCGGCTTGGACTAAAATTCTATAATATATTGATTTCTATATAACTATTAATTAATATATTAATT